>CABHPP010116948.1:0-26806 GCA_902168425.1 Peromyscus attwateri
AAGGAGCTGGAGGAACCCGACTCCCCTCGCTGTTGGCCCCAGGAGCCCGACGTACGGTGTCTCTTGTCCAAAGAGTGGGAGGAATCCGACTCACCGTGCCTCTTGGCAGAGGAATTGGAAGAGCCTGACGCCCTTCACTGCTGGCCCCGGGAGCCCGAAGCGCCTTGCTTCTTTACCGAGGAACTGGAAAAGCCTGACGCCCCTCACTGCTGTTCCCAGGAAGCGAACACCGGGTGCTTCTTGGCCAAGGAGCCAGAGGAGTCTGACGCCCCTCACCTGTGGCCGGGGGAACTCGACGTACCGTGCCTCTTGGTCAAGGAACCGGAGGAGCCCGATGCACCTCGCTGCTGGCCCGAGGAGCTGAAGGAGCCCGATGCACCCAGCGCACCGTGTTTCTGGGGCAATGAACCAGAGGAGCCTGACGCATCTCGCTGTTGGTCTGAGGAGCCCCCGGTGCTGTGCCTCTGGCCAGAGGAGCAGAATGCAACGGGCTGCTGGCAGGAGGAGCCCGATGCACCCTGCTTCTGGCCGGAGGACCCAGAGGAACCCAAAGTTCCGTGTCTCCAGTTCAAAGAGCCAGAGAAGCCCAAAGTCCCTTGCAGCTGGCCGGAGGAACTGGAAGGCTGCTGCCCTACGAGGGGCCTACCCCTAGAGCCTTTAGCCTCCGAGGGTGAACTGCTGCAGGCATGTCCCGGTCCACCCTCGGACCCAGGCCCGGCGTTGTCGCTGTCCAGCGAGCCCGGGACAGCCCAGGAGGAGGGTGCGCGCCTCAGGACGGTGTTCGACGCCCTGGACAGTGATGGGGATGGATTCGTCCGCATCGAGGATTTCATCCAGTTCGCCACGGTCTATGGGGCGGAGCAGGTAACAAACTGACTATGGTTCTGGTCCGGAGAGGTGTTGCTGATTTCTGTTTAGGGTAGTTTTCCGGAATCTCCTCTTCCCTCTTAGAGGAAGGTATACCCACGAGTCAAGTGTCCCCTCCTCTAGCGTTCCACTTGCTACTTATTCCCTAGATCCGGGAGTGGGAAACCCTCTTCAGGGCCTCGCTTCTGCCACCCCTGTTTAGGACATCAGAGGCCAGACTTGTAAATGTCTCTTGAGCAGAGTTAGTTTACTTCATGTGTTTCCCATTTGTTGTACTAGGTTTTGTTTGAGAGACAGTGCAATTAGAGGCTAGAAGGACCTAGGAATTAAAAATGGCTGGAGATGTAGATCAGTGGAAAAAGCATTTGCTTCATGCTCATGGCCTGGAGCTCAGTCCTTGCTTGTAGTCCTTGCCTGTAGTCCCAGCATTTGGGAAGCTGAGACAGGATTGCTGCAGGTTCAAGACCAGCTTAGTCTACATAGTGAGTTCAAGACTTACTTGGGCTAGAGTGAGACCCTGTGTGTTTCAAAACACACACACGCACGCACGCACGCACACGCACGCACGCACTCATGCACGCACGCATGCACACACATGCATACCCACACACTGGAGTACACAAGAGTTCTGCATTGTGATCAAGAAAAGGAAGGGAAGGAGCCCAAGCGTTTCATGGCAGGTGCCAGATCTTGCAGAGCCATCAGGGCCCCCACGCTTACAGGAGATGTGAGATATATTGAAAGGTAACAGAGGCACAGTTCACGTGCAAGGGTCCCACACGTCTACAGCCAGCTCCTGGGGAAGCTGGCTCCCAGACCAGGTCCTTGTCCCATTCAGCACTTAATTGTTTGGGCTGAAGATGCCAGCAGGGCTGTTTGCTGTGCTAGTAACCCCGAAGACGTCAGCTAGGTTATGTGTTCCTCTTCATTTATTGGTTGGAAGTCTCTGAAAAGACATCAGCTAGGTTACATGTCCCCCTTGGTTTACTTACTTCCTGGTTGGAAGTCTCAGGGATTTTCATCTGTTCATTTTCATGCTATTCATTCTTCACACATGCAAACATTTGTTAAGTGGGTGTTCAAGTACATTTGCATGTTTGAGCTTAACGGTCTTTAAGAAAAGAGATAAAAATAAGCTGGGTGTGGTGGCACACACATCTGTAGTCCTTGCTTCCAGCACTCAGGAGACTGAGGCAGGAGGATGTCAAAATCGAGGTCAACCTGGATACGTAGCAAGACTGTCTCCAAAAACCAAGGGGAAAAAAAGGCAAATTGATATATTTCTATTAGTCATAACGTTAAAACCTCTCTATTTTGTAACATCCGAAGTGCAGTTGGAAAGAACTGGGCCCTGGTTAACTCAGGGCTCTCTACTAAGCTGACACCTGGGGCCAGCCAGCTTCCGGGAGGCTTTTTACCATTGAGCCCTCTTGCTGGCCTCTATCCGTAGAGCTTAGTTCTTGTAAGTCCGTTCCTTGTTCCTGCCCGGAGAGGTCTTTCCAGTGCTTGGCAGTTGTTTACCGGTGCGGTGTGTCTCCTCCTTTAACTTACTCTTGCCTCTAGATCCAGTCCTACTGAGTAGGCTGTGCCAGGCCGGAGCCGCATTGGCTCTTTATTTATGTGTTCTGGCTTGGCTCTGCTATTATGTGTTCACTCTATCATTGCTGTAGTCCTCTGGGGTGGTAATTAGGCAAGCGGTTTTCACCCTTACTTTACAGGTAGGAAGCTAGAAGCTGGGAAAGTCTGCGGAGCTTCCCTAGGCCTCACTGATTGCTAGAACGGGATCAGAGAGTTTCTTTTTTTAGCTCTTAACCCACAGATGACTCTAGATGTAATGGCTCGGAGTATTTCTACCAAATTTCAGTTTAGTGAATTGCATAAAATTCTCTTTGAGAAATGTCTTTGGTCATCACTTCCCCAACTTGATTACTTTGGGGAAAACTTGGCTACACCTCTTGCCCCTTGCCTTAACCCTCCTCCTCAAAGGGCCTCCCCATGTAGTTCTGGCTGCCCTGGAACTCGCTGTGTAGACCAGCCTGACCTCAAACTCCTAGAGGCCCACCCGCCTCTTCTGGGATCAGAGGCGTGCGCCACCAACCCCACATTCTTGAGTACAGCCTAGAAATGGGTCAGAATTCTTTGCTCTGACAGCTCCTGGTGGGATTTGCAGTTTGGGAAGCCCTGATGGCCAAGGATTTGTTGGCAAAGAGAGTGGAGTGAAATCTCCTAGGTCCTTTTCTTTTTTTAGCAGCTCAGGAGGAAGAGATGTTGTGTTGACTTAGCCTCCTGGGGTTGAGGAGGGGACTTCTTGGCTTTCTGTGAGTGGTCTTACTGTTTGGAGCAGATAACACACAAAGGAAAGCCAGTTAATCTTTATGTTGGTAGCCCTCATGACTCAGACATGCTGGATACATTATAGAGGAGCAAAGACAGGAATATTAACCAATAGTGCAGAAGTTTAGAGAAAAGCGAAGCATTCCCACAATATATGTATTTTGAAATTTTTAAGATGGAAAAAAAAAATCTTGAATATACACAGTAGAGAAAGCTGGTGAGTGTTGTCTCTAGAGCTCTCTCTCAAGTCCCAGTAGTTTCAGGATTCAACTCATCTGTGAACGTCCTTCCACTTCCTTTTAAAAGATTTTATAACTTATTTATGTGTCTGTGAGATGTACATGCTGGTGTCTGCGAAGCTGGAGTTACAGGAGGCTGTGAGCCACTGAGTCTCTGGAAAAGCAGCAAGGCCCTAATCCCTGAGCCCTCACTGCACCCGTCCACTTTTCTTTTTTTTGTTGGTTTTTTTTTTTTTTTTTTTTGAGACAGGGTTTCTCTTTGCTGTTTTGGTTCGTGTCCTTCTCGCTCTATAGACCAGGCTGGTCTCGAACTCACAGAGATCAGCCTGGCTCTGCCTCCCAAGTGCTGGGATTAAAGGCGTGCGCCACCACTGCCCGGCCCCCTCCACTTTTCCAAGCAGATTCCTAATGCTTTGTAGGCTTTATCTGTAAATGATTCTGTATTTATCTAAAAAATAAGGATTTTTATTTGTTTGTTTGTTTGGTTGGTTGTTTTTTGTGAGACAGGATCTTACTCTGTAGCCTTGACTGGCCTGGAATTCACAGAGATTTACCTTTCGCTGCTTCCCAGGTGCTGGGATTAAAGGTACTTGCTTCCAAACCTAACCTAAGCTAAGGGTTTTTTCTTTCTTACATTTATTTCGGGAGTGAAGGTCAGAGGACAACTTTCAGGGGTTTAGTCATCTCCTTTCTGTGTTGTCAGGCCGTCGGGCTTGGCAGGAAGCACCTTGACCTACCGAACTATCTCACTACCCGATTTCTATTTTTTTAAATTTAATTTCTTTTGAGACAGGGTCTCAGTGGTGAGGAGGGTGACCTTGAGCTCCTAATCCATCTGCCTCCGTCTCCCAAGTGCTGGGATCGCAGGTGTGAGCCATTGTGGTGGGCTCCAGTGTCTTTTCTGTAATCTGTTTATGTAGGTAGTGTTTTCAATTATTAAGCAGGTTGTCTGAATTTTTAATAGGAGCACTCCCATTTATAATAGAGATGGCTGTCATGTCCTTCTCTGTCATGGTGTGTGTGGCTCTGGTTACCTCACCTGGTGGCAGATCAGGTGTGCTGTAATACCATCCAGGGTCATTCACAGGAGTCTGACAGGGAAGGAGGAAGGAGGGGCATGGTAGAACATCCAGCTTCATCTCTTTTTTTCCTTTTCATTTTTTTTTCTTTTTATTTTAGGGAGGGTCTCAGGTATCCTAGACTCACCTTCAGCTGGCTTTGTAGTGGAAGATAATCTTGAACTTCTGATCCTCCTGCCTCCTCCATCTCCTGAGTGCTGGGATTGTAGGTGTGTGCCATCACACCCAGTTTTATGGGGTGCGTGCTGGGTATTGAACCCAGGGCTTCTGAATTGTGAGAAGGGATTGGCCCCTTGTTTTTCTTTTCTTTCTTCTTCTTTTTTTTTTTTTTTTTTTTTTTTTTGGTTTTTTGAGACAGGGTTTCTCTGTGTAGCTTTGCGCCTTTCCTGGAACTCACTCTGTAGCCCAGGCTGGCCTCGAACTCACAGAGATCCACCTGGCTCTGCCTCCCGAGTGCTGGGGTTAAAGGCGCGGGCCACCACCGCCTGGCTTTTTCTTTTCTTTTTTCTTTTTTTTTTTATGAAATTTATTTATTTTTTTAATTTTTTTTTATTTTTAAAGATTTATTTATTTATTATGTATACAGTGTTCTGTCTACACATATCCCCGCAGGCCAGAAGAGGGCACCAGATCTCATTACAGATGGTTGTGAGCCACCATGTGGTTGCTGGGAATTGAACTCAGGACCTTTGGAAGAGCAAGCAGTGCTCTTAACCTCTGAGCCATCTCTCCAGCCCTTCTTTTGTTTTTTAAGACAAAGTTTCTTTGGGTAGCCTTGGCTGTTCTGGAACTAGCTCCGTAGACCAGGCTGCCTCGAACTCAAGAGAGATCGAGTGCTGGGATTAAAGGGATGCGCCACCACCTCCCGACTCTCAGCATTTACTCTTTAACAGCCACTGCTCCTTTCCAGAAAACACCACTGGTTGGAGCCATGTGTTTTTGGAAGGCATGGTCTGTCCTCCATAGCACTTGGAGATGGAGATGCAGAAGTGAACGTATTTCTGTAGTGTCCTCTGCTCCTTGTTCTGCACTATTGTCAGTGGGCAGTTGGAAGTTCTTAGGCATGTTTGACACTATGATTTACTGCTCCCCTGTTCTTTCTGGTCTCCGTCCTAGCCTTGAATTTAAGTGTCTAGTGTAGGCATGAAAATGGGCATGTGTGGCCAGACTTGGCACACACTTTTTTTTTTTCATGGTAAAGACTGCTTTATTGGTGGTAGTTAGTACACATCAATAAATATTGATCCCCAAAGAAGAGCTCAGTTACTCATCAGATTCCTGGTCCATCGAGCGCTGAATGAAACTGAACCATGTGAAGACTGGGATGATGAAGTCAGTTCTGCTTCTTGGGAAATGCAGCCATAACTAACATAAAGATGGCATACGCTGTTCCACCAACTGTCAGACCCATTGTGAGTCTGTAGAGGAGGGTATCAGATGCTCCGCCCTTCAGATGCTCTGGGACCCCATTATCCTCCTGAAACAGCTTTTGTTTCTCTGGAACTTTGTTTTCAAAATGCCTTCGTGAAGTAGTGCTGATGGTCCTCTGGGCAATCTGACCGAGGGCCAGCAGATTCCGCAACATCTTGGCTCAGTTGCTGCCCACCAACCGCGACTACTCCGCACACACTTTTAATCCTATCATTTAGGAGGCAGAGGCAGGTGGGTCTCTGAGTTTGAGGCCAGCTTGTTCTACATAGCATGTTCTAGGTCAGCTAGGGCTACACAGTGATATCCTGTCCCACAAGGAAAGAAAGAAAGAAAGAGAGAGAGAGAGAGAGAGAGAGAGAGAGAGAGAGAGAGAGAGAGAGAAAGAAAGAAAGACAGAAAGAAAGAAAGAAAGAAAGAAAGAAAGAAAGAAAGAAAGAAAATGGGTATGTGTGAGCTTGGATATGTGTTTAAGCATTTGTGTGTCGGAGTGGGCTATGTGTGAGAGTGACTATGTATGAGTGCTTGAGGGAATGTGTACCCCTGGGTCTGTGTTGACTGAATTACTAAAATCAGATAAAGTTCCTGTTTGTTCTTGGATAACAGATAGCTTTGTTAGCATCTAAAAAAAGAACTGTTGTATTCTAAAAGTAACACATGCTTGTTATTAAACAAAGCACAGGCCAACAGTGGTGTAAAATACAAGACAGTTTGAGCATGGTGGTACAGAACTTTAATCTCAGCACGCGGGAGGCAGAGGCGAGTGGGTCTTTGTGAGTTGAGGGCCAAACTGATCTATACAGTGAGTTACATCCCAGCAAGGGTTACATAGTATAAGTAAATAAAATAAAAATAAAAACTGCAGGGTGGTGGTGGCACGCACTTTTAATCCCAGCACTCGGGAGGCAGAGGCAAATGGATCTCTGAGTTTTGAGGCCAGCCTGGTCTACAGAGCAAGTTCCAGGACAGCCAGTGTAGCCAGGACTATCCAGAGAAACCCCGCCTCAAAATAAATAAATAAGTAAAAATTAAACAAGAAAATAAAAATTGTGAGGGTCCAGATGGTTCACTGGTTAAGCACATGTACTAGTCTTGCGGAGGACCCAGGGTTGGTTCCCAGTACCTGAACTGAGTGGCCCACAACTGCCCATACTCCAGCTCAAGGAGCTGCAATGTCTCTGGCTTCCACAGGTACTAGAACTCACATGCACACACCCACACCAGACACATAATTAAAACAATAAGCATAAATCTTTAAAATAAGTAATACAGAAGCCAGGCGTGGTGGCTTTTTGCTGTAATACCAACATTAGGGAGACTAAGGCAGGAAGCCTGATGTGAGTTCAAGGCCAACTTTAGTTAGAGTGAGACCCTGTTTCAATACCCACCAAAGAGAGAGGGACTCCAAATATAACAGAGTGTGTGACCAGCATCCCCTATCCTGAGAAGATTATTACATATTAGCACATTTCCTTTCTAAATTTTTTTAAATTAAAATTTATTCTATTTTTGGAGTTGTGAGACAGTATCTCCCTGTGGATTGCTGGTGTTGAACTCATGATTCTCCTGTCTCCCTCCTGAGTGTTAGGAGTATAGGCCTGCATTACCATGCCAATTTTTCCTTTTTTTTTTTTTTTTTTTTTATAAACTTGTGTTTTCTGATGTCTGGTGTGTGAGTGTGTGTGTGTGTGTGTGTGTGTGTGTGTGTGTGTGTGTGTGTTTGTGTTTAAATTTTATTATTTTATGTTTCTGGGTATTTTGAACTCCTGAGTCCCCTGCCTCTACCTCCCAATATGTATCATAGGATGTAATATGTATAATCCATATATATATGCTATAACAATCACAGGATGTGCCGACATGCCTTGCCATCACATTTCATTTTGCTGAGATAGGTATCAGTAGATAACTCAGATAACTAGCTTTGTGCTCGGTCTCCTGGTTTATTCTCCTACATAGAGGCCTATGACACCTCTCCAGGCTTGTAAAGATGTGAAATCCTTCACTACTGTAAGTCATTGGCCTAATAAGTCGAACATTGTTCCTATGGGAATTTTGTAACTGTTGTTTAGGTTACATTAAACAGCCTGCCAGTAAACTGATTACTCAAACTTTTTAAAGTTAAATGGAATTTTAATTTTACTAGCTGATTCAGCACCAATAAAAGTGAGCAAAGTCCTCTTGATTAGAAAGATTAACATTTTCTCTGAAAGAAAACCAGTCAACAAGATCATCTTTCTCTCTCTGTGGCGATGGTGGCAGGAGGCAGAGGCAGGTGGATCTCTGTGAGTTCGAGGCCAGCTTGGTCTACAGAATGAGTTCCAGGACATCCAGGGCTACACAGAGGAATCCTGTCTCAAAAAACCAAAAAGAAGATCATCTTTCTCACTTAAGTTCAGGTTGCGGGAGAGAGAACAGAGAATAGCTGGCTTCCTGCTTCTCCTCAGCGCAAGCTCTCACTGTGCAGCCAGGCTGCCTGCGGTTACCACCTCCTACCTCAGCCTCCCAAGTACTGGCCTCCTAGCTTGGGCCACGGTGTTTGGTTTCTCAATGCATTCTTGGTGCTCATGGCCCCTGTTGAGTCTGGTCCTGATTATGCCAGTGGAGGAGCATCAGATCTTCTGTATAGTTAGTTGACTTTGCAGCTGGGGTGGAACTCAGGACCCCACATGTGCCAAAGAAGTGTTCTTACCATAGAGCTCCGTCCTCGATTCCCAAGCTGTCCCCAGCCTGTTGTCATTGTGACACAATCTTCTCATCCACAGAATTCACCTCCAGAACCATGCAGTTGCGTTAACAAACACACCCCCCCAAAAAAAAACAAAAAACCTACCTCAGAATGTTTAAAATAAGTTTACAGTTGTGTTGGCTGCATTCATAGTTATTCCGAGGCTCATACAGCTCGTGGGTTGGACTGTCTACAGGTCGGACTGTCTTCAGAAGGTAGGAAGGTGCCTTTGTCCAGTGTATTTGCCTTTTGTTTTTGGAAAAAGAAATTTTTTTTAAGATTTATATTATTTTCAGTTGTGTGTGTGTGTATAAATCTGTGTGTAGTTATATGCATGTGAGTGCTAGTGCCCAAGACCAGAGGCATAGGGTACCCCTGGAGTGAGAGTTACAGGCTGTTAAGAGCCACCTGACATTGGTGCTGGGAATCAAACTTTGGTCCACTGTAAGAACAGTAAACACCCCTTCCCCCAAGACAGGGTTTCTCTGTGTAACCCTGGCTGTTCTGAATCTCACTCTGTAGATCAGGCTGGCCTTGAACTCATAGATTCGCCTGCCTCTGCCTCCCGAGTACTGGGATTAAAGGCGTGCGCCACCACCTCCTGTCTCCCCGCTGCCACCCCCTCGCCCCCAGTTAACACTCTAGATCACTGAGCCATCTCTCTACTTCCACCTCCCCTTTTAAGACTTACTTTTTTTAAAAAAACGTGTTTGTATGTTTCTTGCCCATAGAAGTCAGAGGGGTCAAATTCCCTTGGGCTGGAGTTGTGGATGGTTACGAGCAACCTGACATGGGTAAAACTGAACTCAGGTCCTTTGCAAGAGCATTACAATCTTTTAATCACTGAGCTCTCTCTCCAGACCCCTTAGCATACTTTGCCTGTGTATATGTGTATTTTCAACAGTGCTGAAAAAAAAAAATGGCTAGTTTTGTTTATCATAGGAGAAATGCAAATTAAAATCTTTTTGAGGGCTGAGGAGATGGCTTGGTGATTAAGAGCACCATCTACTCTTCCAGAGGACCTAGGTTCAATTCCCAGCAACCCTGTGACAGCTCACAACTGTCTGTAACTGTAGATCCAGGGGATCAGATGTCCTCTTTTGGTCTCTTTGAACACTAGGCACACAAGTGGTGCATAGACATATATGCAAGGGAAACACTTAAAAGATAAATAAAATTTTAAAAAGAAGGTAAGGAGAGATGGTTGGTGGTTTAGAGCACTGGCTGCTCTTCATGGTGGCTCACAACCATCTTTAACTCTAGTTCAGGGGATCTGATGCCTTCTTCTGGCCTCCAGAGGCACTAGGTAAGCTGGTGGTACACAGACATACATGCAGGCAAAACACCAATACACATAAAAGTAAATAAATACACAGAAATAGCCGGGTGGTAGTGGTGCGCGCCATTAATCCCAGCACTCAGGAGGCAGAGGCAGGTGGGTCTCTGAGTCTGAGACCAGCCTGGTATACAGAGCAAGTTCCAGAACAGCCAGGGTTACACAGAGAAACCCTGTCTTTAAAAAACCAAAAAAGAGCCAGCAGTGGTGGCGCACACCTTTAATCCCAGCACTTGGGAGCCAGAGCCAGGCGGATCTTGAGGTCAGCCTGGGATATAGAGTGAGTTCCAGGAAAGCTCCAAACCTACACAGAGAAACCCTGTCTCAAAAAACAAAACAAAACAAAACAAAAAACCTTGAGATACCATTTTTCATCTATTGTGTTATCAAAAGTTTAAATCTTGGCTTTAGCAGTGGCTGGACCATTATTAAGAGTTCTTGTTGCTCTTCCAGAGGACTTGCCGATGTTGGCAGGGCAGTCCACAACTACCTGTAACTCCAGCTCCAGGGAATCAAATACCCTTTTCTGCCTCCATATGTATTGCACTCATGTGCACATACCCTCCCATATGCACATAATTAGCAATAATTATCTTTAAAAAATGTAAATGTTGCACACATCCTCTTGCTGCAGCCCTGTGGAAGCTGCACCTCTACATTGCTGGTGAGAATGTCAGGTGGGTCAGGCCCACTGAGAGAACCTGGCAGTATCCTGCATCCATTCTGCAACCCAGCATTGCCATGTCTAGTGTATTACCCTGAGGGTGAGCTTCCACATCTTTAAATCTGTTATGAGATAAAGGGAAAAAATAAAATCTGAGAATCCACCTACCCAACAGAGAGCTCTGCAGCTGCAGACACTAACAGAATTCTTGTGAACCGATAGAGAGGTAATTTGTTTAATTATTTTTGGAGGCCGGGTTTCATCTAGCCCAGTTGGTCTCAAACTTGTTATGTAGTTGAGGATGACCTTGAACTTCTGATCCACCTGCCTCTACTTCCTGAGTGCTGGCATTACAGGCATGTATTGATGTTGCCGGAATCCTAAAACGGTCTTATAATAAAAAACCCAGAGCCAGATATTGGGGTAAATGCTGAAAGATCAGAGAGACAAAGGAACAGGCCACTGCCACATCTCACATCGCCAACTTCATGAATCCTCTGACTTAATGCCTCTGAGTTCTCAGCCACAAGGCTTCCTCAGCTGGGAAAGCTCCAGCCCCAAAGCCTCTAGTTCCTGTCTTCTTACACCTTATATACTTTCCTCTGCCCTGCCATACTACTTCCTTCCCAGTGCTGGGGTTAAAGGTGTGTGCCACCACTGCCTGGCTCTGTTTCTCTCCTAGGCTGAGTCAATCTTGTGTAGTCCAGGGTGGCTTTGAACTCACAGAAATCCAGATGGATCTCTGCCTCCTGAGTGCTAGAATTCAAGGTATGTGCCACCACTGCCTAGCATCTATGTTTAATCTAGTGGCTTGTTCTGGTCTCTGATCTTCAGGCAAATTTTATTAGGGTACACAATAGCTCACCACATTTCCCCTTTTTTGTCTAAAATAATAAAAGAAGGTTATAACTAATAAGAAAAACTATATGCAGTAAGTACAATAAGTATATACAATATACACAGTCTTTTTTTTTTTCTTTCAAACGTTAATTTATTTTCAGATAATATAGAGAGCTGGCTCCCAAGGTAACTACCTAGGTAGCAGACCACTTTTTATCTTATTTTATGCTTTGGCTATTCTTAGTGGTTGGTGGAGCGGCACCAAGAGATGCCTCACATTCTTCTCACACTCTCTCAGTACTGCCATGGTCCCCAGAGAGGTTACTTAGGGTGGGAGGCATCTAGCTTGGGGACGAGACTAGCTGCACTGCATGCCAAGGAGAGTCATTTGCTGTATGATTGACACCTAGTTTGCAAGCTGTGCTATGGAGAGATCTCTGTTTTACGTTTTCTGTGCCATGTATGTGACTGGTTAGCAAACTCTAAGAGCTAGTTGAGTTTAACCGTGATAACAAGAAGCTTTTGTACCTATTGGAAGGTTCTATAACATAGAATCTCAGCCAGAGCCCTCAGTGGGCTGAGAGTGTCTACACAGCACTTAACTAAGTCCAGGTGAATTGTGAATGCCGACTGCCATTTTTCCGAGTGGAGACCAGGCCAGCCTCAGGGTAAAAGGGTCCAGTAGATCTGCTCCTTGAGTGAAAGAAGAAAGGACAGATTGAAAATAGAAACATCAACTTCCTGGTCCTTGCTAGGTGGAAATAGTTCTTCACTCGTGGATAAACTTTTCTTCTGTTCTGTCGTCTGCCTTGTGTTCTCCTTTTTCTTTTCTTTTCCTCTCTCCCTTCCCCTCTTCCCCTCCTTGCTCCTTCTCTCACACAAGTTTGCTGTGCAGTTCAGACTGGCTGGCTCTGAGCTCACTATGTAGCCGAGGCTGGGCTTGAACTCACTGTCCTGTCTCTGCCTCCTGGGTGATGCCATCGTGTCTGGCTCACTGCTCTTGTTTTTCCTCCTTTCCCCACTGTGGAGCTGGAGACCTTGAACCCAGGGTTGTGCATATTCTACAGCGCTCTCTTCTTAGTCGTATCCTCAGCTCTCCCATTGACCCCGCATATGGATCTTTGTGAATCGCTTCTTTGTTGTGGGATATCTGTACACTGTGTGAAGATGTATTGCTGTGATTGGTGTAATAAAACCTGAATGGCCAATCGCTAGGCAGGAGGTATAGGCGGGACTCCCGGGCAGTGAGAGAGAGAAACTGGGAGGAGGAATCTAGGTGTGTGGATTTCAGCAGCAATATACACAGTCTTACATTAACAATGTCTAGTCCATAAACATTTGACAAATTCAGAGTAAATACTCCATTATTTATCCTATTTTGGTGAGTCTTATGTGTACCTAATTCACTTTCTATCCTAACTTGTATTACCAACTGAAAACTATCTTTTGATGTCTTTCAAACTTATACACTTTACACGTCTTTAGTGAGTTTCTTTTCTGACTTTGTTAACTATAGGAAAACTATAACTATCTAGTCTTCAACTCCCTCAGAGGCCCGAGAAGGAAATAATATTTACTGAGTAAGCAGGAAGTGCAAATAAATGACTTCTGAAAAATGTGGGAAATGACAGAGACAGCTGGCTGCCTGGACAGTCACCCAAGGTTCCTCT
This sequence comes from Peromyscus attwateri, assembly GCA_902168425.1. Lineage (NCBI taxonomy): Eukaryota > Metazoa > Chordata > Mammalia > Rodentia > Cricetidae > Peromyscus > Peromyscus attwateri. The sequence goes on from CABHPP010116948.1 coordinate 13,186, forward strand.
GTAACGTTGGGGCATCCATCTTCGGCCTACCGGCCTAGCATATCTGACAGACTCATCTGTGAAGCAGGATTTTCTGAAGGGCTGTCCTGCCTTGTCTTGGCAAAGTTTGGCAGTCCTTTCTTTTGTGCCCTGCTTGTCCCGTTTGGACAGCACGCTGTCAGCAGTCAAGGCGAGGGCACTTTCTTGCCCACTTTCTTGCTAACGCCACAAAGAAAGTAAACTCCATAATGAGTTTCTTTAATGCCCATCATCTTTTCTGAAGTAAATGGATGCTGCCAGGGGCAGACATGTCTCATTGTCATAAAAAAAAAGTGTGTTATTAAAACATCTTAAATATGCCATATTCTGTAGATCTCTGAAGTGTTTGAAGGTGACCTGTTTATCTAAAATATATCTGTTTGACCTTAAAAACATACCTAATATGACTACAAGTTCAGTTGTAATAACTACTAACTTTCATTTCTTTATATCCTAATCATTGGTAATAACAACTTCCAAGGACTAACAATTTGCGTTACATTGTTAAATGAACTGTATGGGTACAATACCTTGAACAAGATTAGAAGTGTATGTACAGTATGTTCTAACAAAATTAATCTCAAATGAAATTTGTATACAATATACAAAAATCCAATCCAATGTAAAATATTTAAACCTAGTAGCTGCTTTTTAAAAGTAGATTCAACAATCAACCTTTTTATCTTATCATATCCATATTCTCCCCTTTTTTTCAGAGTAGATTCAATACTCTACCTTTTATCGAATCATATCCATATTCTAGTACATTGCCTGTGTCACTTTACATGGTGCTGAGGCTCAGACCTAGGGCTTCCTCCATGCTAGGCAAAGTGCTCTACCAACTGAGCTACATACTCAGTCCTGGAAGGTGATTTCTAGGATCTACTGGTGGAGAAGGAAATGTGAGTTGATGTGTGAGCATAAGGACTGGGTCCTATAGGAGTCTTCTTGTAGGAGGTACCCAGAGCAGCCAAATTGTAGCGACACAGTGGGATAGCTTGCCAGGGGTTCCTGGAGGGGTTTGAGGTAAGGGTGGGGTGGTTTAATGGGGACAGAGTCAAGTGGGGGAGATGGGTGTGAGCGGTGCTTGCGTAGAGTGCACCAGACTGGTTCAGTTCTTAGTACTACAAAACAAACACCCCTGATGTTAGCATACATGGCTTTAGAGCTTTTTTCTTTTTTTGAAAGAGAAGCAGGGTCACAGATAGCCCAGGCTGGCCTCAGATTTACTCTGTAGCTGAGAATAGCCTTGGACTTTTGATTCTCTTGCTTCTACCTTCCATACCTGGTTTATGTGGAGCTGGGGAGCAAACCCAGGACTTTGTGCGTGTTAGGCAAGCTCTCTACAAACTGAGCTACATCCCTGACCCTGTAAATGGCACTTTGTAAACAAGTTAGTGAAAGAATGCTGTTTCACATTTTTATATGAGCTGGGCAGGTGGTGGCGGCACACACCTTTAATCCCAGCACTTGGGAAGCAGAGGCAGGCAGATCTCTTGAGTTGGAGGCCAGCCGGGTTTACAAAGTGAGTTCTAGGACAGCTAGGGTTACATACACAGAGAGACCCTGTCTCAAACAAACGAACGAGAGAGAGAGAGAGAGAGAGAGAGAGAGAGAGAGAGAGAGAGAAGAACAACAAGGGCTGGCAGTTTTCTGATTATGTGGGCAATATAGTGCCATGTAGCTTTTGGAAACCTATACTTCACAGGCATGCACGTGAGCAGGAAGAAAGCAAAGAATCTGAATAGCCTGTGTTTCTGATTTTACAGCACTACACCTCTGCACTCCAACCCCTTCCCCACCCCACCCCATCCTGGCCAGCCGCCACAACACCAGGGGCACTGGAGGGAACCGCTGTCTTGCCCTGCTGGAGTGTTGGCTTTGGCTTTTGTGTGTGTCACAGTCCACACAGGATCCCATTGGGACTGCTGGGCCACGTGGGGTGAGACTTAGCCAGCCTAAGCAGGCAGCTCCCTCACCATGCTGCTGTGTCTTCTTGGGCTGGCTTTGAACTACCTATGCAATGCTTTGAGCACATTCGCTCTTTGCAGGTCCTTCCACCATGTCCTATTTTAACAGTTTCCCCGTCCCCCATTGTATTTATTCCAATGTCCACAGGTAAAGAACCCTTCTGTTAGCCCTCAAAGCCTCAGGTCTGAAGTGGTGCCCTCTGTCCTCACTGTCCATAGACCTACAGTCCAGACCTCAGGTCTGCGGACACGCCCATTTGTCCTGACGGAGTCTTGCTACTCTCTGGCCTGGGCTTGCCGCTTTTCCCTCCCTTCCTCCCCCCCTCCTCCCTTCCTCCTCCCATCCTCCCTTCCTCCCTCCCTTCCTCCCTTCCTTCCTTCTTTTCTTTTTTCCTTTCTTTCTTCCTTCCTTCCTTTCTTTTTTTTTTTTCTTTTTGGAGACAGGGTTTCTCTGCGTAGCACTGGCTGTTCTGGAACTCATTCTGTAGACCAGGCTGACCTCAAACTCACAAGAGATCCACCTGCCTCTGCTTCCGAAGCTCTGGGATTAAAGGCGTGCGCCATCACTGCCTGGCTCTTTTTTTGATTTTTGGTTTCAAATTTCGATTTAATTGTCATGTCAGGCGGTATACGTCACATGGCAGTGAAGAGCACTTGCTGCGCTTGCAGGGGACTCTAATTCGGTTCTTTGCCCTCATGTCGGACAGTTCACAACCACCTATATCTCAGGGTCCAGGGGATTTGATTCCCTTTCCTGGCCTCTGGCCACCTACCCACACACAGACACACATACACATAATTTAAAATAGTTTGTAAAAAGAGCCTAAGTCCCGTGGGGGTTATATAGTGAGACTCCTGTCTGTAAAAAATAAAAATAAAGCTCCATGACAGCCAAATGGGATCATGAGTTAGTCTAGGATTACAAAACCTAGCTTGATATATGTGAAATGGTAAGATGAAAAATATTCACATGAACACAAATACAAAAGGAGAATAGATCTCACCACTGGCCTGAGACTAGAAAAGGTTGGGGGAGTCTGTTTTCCCGCCTAGCTACTTTTCAATGTCTAACCAACTGGATCCAGTGGGAAAATCACACATTCCTATAACCATTGGGACAGAGATGAATGGCATGTAGAGAATGTGCTCAGAAGAACTTGAATGAGGTAACCTAACAACCTTCTGAAAAGTCCACTGGGAAAGATCCAGAGAACTCCAGCATTCTGGAAGATGAAGAGGAATGGGCAGATGGGCTCTCCGAAGAAAGAACGTGGGTGTATACAGCCATAAGATTGAGTCCATCAAGAAAAACACAGGTCCGGCCCGAGCTGGTGGCGCACGCCTTTAGTCCCAGCACTCAGGAGGCAGAGGCAGGTGGATCTTTTGAGTTCAGGACAGCCAGGGCTACAGAGCTAGTTTAGGACAGCCAAGGCTACCAAGAAACACTGTCTCAAAAACCAAAACCAAAACCAAACCAAACAAAAAAGAAGGCATGGGCTATCACATCTTAAAGAGTGAAGGCTCCAGACAACCAGGGATGCTCTCAAGGAGGACACTCGCCTCGAGGGCTAAGCAAACTCTCTTTCTAAGATCAGAACTGACAGACTAGTACAGGACCAGGAGCACAAGGTAAATGAGCAGAACCTAGGAAGAGCTACTGAGGTTGTACTGCTTGAGAAGGTGCCATCTGTTTGAGAACAAGCTTCTGGGGTGGCTCCAAAATAAACTAAGCCTCGAGCTTCCAGCCTGAGGCTGCTGCTGCACCTGCTTCCCCGATGTGGATGGGTGCTGCAGGGCTGTGCCGCCTGGCCAGCTTCTCTGCATGGCCTGCTCTGTATGGAGCTGTGCTACTGCAGGTCCCCTGAAGTAGCATCCTTTGATGTGGATTGGTGCAAGACCATTTTCTTCCTGTCTGCAAAGGGGATGTTCAATTTAAGGAAACAAAATCCGAAGTCTGACCTTGGGAATAGACAGGCCTGGGTTTTATCCTTCCTTCACTTAGTGTTTTTAGGTCTGCTGGGCATTAGGCAGTATCCTATGTAGGGTAGTGAGTAGGACTGCCCAGCTCCTTTTCTCTAGGCAGCAGGCAGGTCATCTGTAATGCTGGAAGGTGGAGGTAATTTGGAGGTTGTATAACTAGGAACCTGACCTACTTACGAAAGCTCCTTTTTACAAGGAAGCAAGTGCATTGCTTTTTATTTCTGAGGTGAGAAAGGGTCTCGTGTAGTTCTTGCTGCCTCTTAGCTTCCACGTAGCTGAGTCTGATGGTGAACTCCTGACCTCTTGGTTCTGCCTCCCCAGAACTTGGAGTCTCAGCATGCACCACCACACCCTTGAGGGCACTTGTGATTTTACGCTCTGGAGCTAGTGGTATTAGTGAGGCAAGAGTGAGAGGGGAAGGAGCCTTCCACTGGTGGAGAGGCTGTGGCTGTGTGAAAGGGGGTCTCTGTAGACAGTGCAGGGCAAGAAGCCTGAGGGGGGTGTTGCCCTGCTGAGGCTGTGGGACCATTCTGAGAGTGACTGGAACCACCCTAGAGTTAGTAGAGGACAGCTAATGGGATTCAGGGTTTCACAAGGTGTTCAGTTTGGAAAGGTAAGGAATGGACAGGGCAGATAGATGGTCAGGAGGTCAGTTCATGGTGCCACAGCTGGCGAGCCTGAGTGACAGGGAGGAGTGGGGCTAAGAGGGACCTACAGGTGCAACTCCTGCGGGAGAGCTGGCCACAGGCTGTGGGAGGGGGACTCATCCTGGGGTATCCAGGCCCTTCATGTCCTGCAGCTAGGTCAGAGATGTGACTGGTGGATAGTTACAGGGGTTGGACCATCCTCAGTAGCATGGAACAGGAAGTCGCACTGAAATCGGAATAGTCATGAACACAGTGACACTAGGGTGGGTGACGCTTCTGTCTCCAGCCTCTGCTACTCACTGTCTCCAGAAACTCCACCCTGCTTGCTCTTCTCTGTAAGACACCCTCCTGTCGCCCCCCTCTGCTGGCCACAGGAGCTCAGACACCTGGGTTGAGTGGAGGTGCCACAGTTGGCAGTGTCACGTCCCCCAGCATGGTCTTGGCCTGCAGCGGTGGTGGCAGTGGCGGCGGCGGTGGTGGCGGTGGCAGAGTGTTGCTTGGGAACTCCTTAGGAAAGCCTTTCTGCAGCTCTGGCCCAGGGGTCCTGTAAGAAACCTGCTTACTATAGCGATTAGGCCCCATTTCCCTTCCTTGTGTTCATATTTAATTAATTTTTTTTTTTGAGACAGAATTTCTCTATATAGCCCTGGTGGTCCTGGAACTCACTATTGTAGACCAAGCTGCCCACAAACTCACAGAGATTCCACCTGCCTCTGCCTCCCAACTGCTGAGACTAAAGGTGTGCACCACCATGCCAGGCATAATTTTTATTAAGTGAAAAGGCTAACAAGATACGTGCCAGGCACATGGTGGCACAAGCCTGCACCCCGGCACTTGGGAGTGGGAGGTAGGATCAGAAACTCAAGGTTATTCTTGACTATTATATAGAGAATCTGAGGTCGGCTTTGGCTATATGAGACCCTGTCTAAAGAACTTTGAAAGAAGGAGAAATTGATTCTGCCTGAGAGGAGTGCTCTGTACCTGCCTCTGTGTGAGCAGAGAGCTGCCTTATTTCCTTCACACAGGCATGTAGCAAAGCATCTTCTGATTGTGTTACTAGTAAATGCCAGTTATTTTACTTGGTAAACTTGTAGACACTTTCAGAAGTTGGAAGGCACTTAAGGTCTTTGTGGAATGCCAAGTCTGTGTTCCTCTTTATTTTTATTTTTTGTTTATTTAAAGACAGGGTCTCACTATGCAGTCCTGGCTGTCTTGGAACTCACTCTGTAGATAAGGCTGGCCTTGAACTCACAGGGATCCACCTGCTGGGATTAAAGGCGTGCCCCACTACTGGGCATTCCTCTTGTTATGAAAGGTTCAATATGAGTGTCTTAAAAGCTTGAGATTCCGCCGGGCGGTGGTGGCGCACGCCTTTAATCCCAGCACTCGGGAGGCAGAGGCAGGCGGATCTCTGTGAGTTCGAGGCCAGCCTGGTCTCCCAAGTGAGTTCCAGGAAAGGCGCAAAGCTACACAGAGAAACCCTGTCTCGAAAAAACCAAAAAAAAAAAAAAAAAAAGCTTGAGATTCCATGCTAGGGATTGTAGTGGTATTTGCTCCACCCATGACCTTGGGCGAGGAAGGGAGAGATGCTTCTTGCCATTTGTACATGACCTCTCGAAAGGAAAGGAGTGGGGTCATCTGGACCATCCTGGCATGAAAGCAGGTGACCTGGGAATTGAACCCAGGTCCTCTGGAACATCAGTCAGTGCTCTTAACTGCTGAGCCACCTCTCTTTCATTTATATCACATACAATGGCAGGAAGCACCACCCCCTTCGCCTGTATAGCCCAAGGTCATGGGCGTAGCAAATACCACTACAAGGGATGAAACTGCTTTCTACCAAACGTGGAAGCATGAGAAGAAGCCAGTTTGCAGGCTGAGCACACCTGGGCCCTGCGGAGCTTTTGCTTTCTCCTTCCATCCTCTGGCCATTGAAGTCACCATGGGTGGTTTAGATTTGGTCAGCACCCTAATTTCCAAAGAGAGTTTCACTTGACTGAAAGAGGTATCTTTGCTGTTGGATCCTTCTGGTGGCTCTGGTAAGGCCAAGGAGTATCTCATCAGGGATATTGCAGACAGATTCTTCTGTCCTTGATGGGAATGAAACTCACTGTTCCTAGCCCCTTTCTCTCCAGGGGTCCTATGTATTTCAGACTGGCCTCCAACTTACTGTGTAGTGAGAAAGAAATAACCTTGAAAGTCACATCCTCCTTCCTCTATCCCCCAAGCTCTAGGATTGTAGGTGTTGGCAACCACACCCTGTTTATAGAGTTCTGGGGATTCAAACCCAGGGTCTCATGCAATCTAAGTGAACACTGTGCCAACTGAACTACAACCTCAGCCTAGGAAAATCACTCTGATGATGTTGTGTTATAATCTTGAGTTTGGATTGGAGGCCCAGCACACTGAAAGCGTGTTTGGACTGGAGGCCCAGCAGCCTGAGAGGGCATTAACTAGTGCTGGCCTGTGTTCAGCGCTGTGGGCTGCCTTTGCTTCACTCTCCTCCTCTTCCAATCTTCTCTGGAGCCATGGAACATCAGCCTGGGTTCATTTTTCTGGACTTCCTCCTCATGATCCAGTAACTTGTTAGTCTTGTTAACTGGTATTTGCTATCACTGAAGCCAGCAAGTGTTAGGCATGCATAGCCAAACATGGGCACTAAAAGTTCACCAAGAACAGACATGCCACCCTCCACATTACCTCTGGTAGACTCCTGACAAATTTTACAGGTCCATGTATAGGTAGTTGGTGAAAATAAATTACTTGAAATACCCCATAATAGTGATAAAGTAACCCTTGTACCTAGTATTCTGTAGCTTCTACTAAGACTCATTTCGTAGGTATAACTCCCACCATGCACTGGGTCTAGACCACAGTTGATACTAGGCCTCTCAGCTGCAGCCCTGAGTACTGGGCTGCTCCCACACCTGGGCACTATCCATGCTGCCTCTTCAACTGTGAATTCTGTTTGAGGCTTGTGTAATGGAGTTCTGCCGGGTGGTCTTGGGAATGAGGATGGTAGTAGGAATTACAGATTTAACCCGGGCCTTTGGCTCCTTCATCCAATGAGGTCTGTCCTGAGCTGGGCCCTGTTCATCCCAAACCAAGAGGTTCCTGAGCTTGGATACATCAGATCACCTACTGGGCATTTGAGCAATACTGGGCTTTGCCTTTAAGTTTCTGATTCAGTGGTACAATCAGTCTAGGCCCAATCCAAAGGACTCCATAGGACTTGAAGGCCTTGTCTCTGCCCTAAACAATTTTGGGGGCAGGCAAGGAGACTTCTCCATAGGTTGTTCCATCTACTATAACATTAAAACTTTTCTCTGAAGAAAAACTTCATTCCAAAGAGTTGGGAGTGCTTGAACGTGGTTGTTCTTGTCGACCTAGAGATGAACTCAGGATCTTGTGCACACTAGGCGAGTGCTCTTCCACTGAGCTACATACCACGCTCTTCCACTGAGCTATATACCAAGCCAGGGAAAGCTTGAACTTGGAGCAGATATTGGGTTCCCCTCTTTAGTGGATCTTAGCACAGGTTGTGATATGGAACCTGTCCCTAGTGACAGGAGGTTTGTCAGGGAACAGCTTTGGGACCAGGACGACACTTGGGGAGAAGGGTTGAGGTTCACCTTAAAATAATTTTTTATTATTGTTATTTTGTTTTATTTTGTTTTTGTTTTTTAAATAAATTTATTTATTATGTATACAGTGTTCTGCCTGCACACCAGAAGAGGGCACCAGATCTCATTATAGATGGTTGTAAGCCACCATGTGGTTACTGGGAATTGAACTCAGGACCTCTGGAAGAGCAGCCAGTGCTCTTAACCTCTGAACCATCTCTCCATCCCCCTTTTTTTGTTTTTTTGGGACAGGATTTCTCTGTATAGTCCTGGCTATCCTTTTGTGGACCAGGCTAGCCTCAAACTCACAGAGATCCACCTGCCTCTGCCTCCCAAAGTACTGGTATTAAAGGCGTGCACCACCATGTCTGGCTTTTACTATTCTTATTATTTATATTATTACTTTAGTATGCATAGGTGTTTTGCCTGCACATATGTATGTTTCTACACCATATGTGTGCAGCACCTGAGGAGGCCAGAAGAGGGCGGCACAGCTGGAACTGAAGTTAGAAATGGCTGTGAGCAACCTGGGCCCACAGGGGCTCATAGAGACTGAACCGACAATCAGGGAGCCTGCATGGGACTGATCTAAGCACTCTGCATATGTTACAGCTGTGTAGCTTGGTCCTCTGGTGGGACTCCTAACAGTGGGAGCAGGGGCTGTCTCTGAGTCTTTTCCTGGCTTTTGGGAGCCTACTCCTCATACTTGGTCACCTTGCCCAGCCTTAATACATGAGGAGAGGCTTAGTCTTACTGCAGCTTGATATGCCAAGTTTTGTTGACACTCATGGGAGACCTGCCCTTTCCTGAACAGAAATGGAGGAGGAGTGGATTGGGGGGTGGGAACAGAGGGGGCATGGTGGGGGGAGGGAGGACTGGGAGGAGGGGAAACTGAGGCCAGGATATAAAATAAATAAATTTATTAAAAGATAATACATTTTATTTATTTGTTATTATTATGTATAGTAGGTTTGTGGTGTATGTGTGGATGGACTATGGCATGTGTGTAGGTCAGGGACAGCTCCTGGAGTCGGTTCTTTCCTCCCTCCTTTATGTAGTTTTGGCCACTGGACTCAGGTCATCAGGTTTGTATGGCAAGTGATTTACTCACAGCCATCTCACTAGCCTGGTGAATTTGGATCCTAGAGGTGAGGGACTCCAAGCTAGGTGTTCTCTTCGTGGGGCTGTCATATTGTACGCAGGTGGCCTGGTCTGCAGGGACAAGAGTGATGGGTCTAGGTGGTTGGGTATGGGAACGTCGTTGCTCAACCAGAATTGCGTCCTGTAGCTTCAGTCAGTTCCCTGGGGACGGCATCTCTACGGTCTTGTCCTGCAGATGAAGTTGCTGGGCAGGGTCCTGCCCCTGTGTAGCTTAGGCTCAGTTAGTTTAAAGCATTCTCAATAAGAAATTTTGGGCTGGGCAGTGGTAGCGCACGCCTTTAATCCCAGCAGGCCGAGGAGGCAGAGGCAGGCGGATCTCTGTGAGTTCGAGGCCAGCCTGGGCTACAGAGGGAGATCCAGGAAAGGTACCAAGACTACACAGAGAAACCCTGTCTCGAAAAAACAACAACAACAAAAAAAAAAAAAAAAAAAAAGAAAAAAACAAGAAATTTTGGAGGCTGGTGAGATGGCTCAGTGGATAAAGGCTACCTGAGTTCAATCCCTGGGACTCACATAGTAGATGGAGAAAACTGACTCCAGCAAGTTGTCCTCTGATCTCCATACTCACATTGTGTCAAGCATGCAACCCCCTCAAATGAATAAATAATGTGATTTTAAAATGTTAAGAAACTGAGTGGGTGCATGTGCTTTGACTTGGAGAGAGTATTTTCTCCTCTTTGGAGCCTTCCCTAGCTCACTCACAAAGGGTGTGCTATCAAAAGGGGCTGAAGCCTGGCTACAGAAGCAGCGGACTCTCCCTGCTGGGTAGTCTGCTTCTTGCTTCCCTTCCTGGGGCCTTAGGACTCAGGTATCTGGGCACCTCTGTGGGCTTCTTCAGTGGGAGGCAGCAGGCCATGATAGCAGGGAGCCATGAGGACTTCTTTCTGTGTCACTGGGTTTTCCAGGCAACAGCCTTGGCTAGGCTGTCCTCAGGCAGAGATGAGATCTGCAGAAAGTATTTTGTTTGTCAATAGAGAGCCTGACAGTTTCTGCCTTCACTTTGTCCTTCTTTGACTCTGGGTCACCTGATCTCTTGTGCACGTCAGGCATGTTACCCGTTTAAGGAGTGTCTGTCTGAATATCCACCCCTTTACCCTGAAGGCACAGTAAACAAGTCCCTGTTCCTTGGATTTCACAAAGAACAGAATCTTAGACCCCTTCCCCCCAGTGAGGGCTGTTGTCCATGAAGACCAACTGTATGTCCCTTGAGCAGAAGTAATCAATGTCCCCTCTAGAGACTAACAGTTTATCAGGACTAGACTACCGTGGAGGATCTGAGCTAAGACAACGATGGGCCAAAGATAGACGGGGATTTGGCTAACTGCTTAGTTATCCGTACCTCTTGGCCTTGGTTGAAGCCTAAATTTCATGTTAGTACTCTGAAGATGGACTTGAGTCAATGAGTGCCTTCATTTGTTCCTTCTCCCCGGGTGTCCATATTAAATACATCTCCACTTTTCACTATTACTAGTCTTTTTAATTGGGACATGAGGACAGGCAGACATTTGAGCCCAGGCTGTGACTGACCCAGCTGGGAGTTTGATGGTGATAAGTGGCCTCTCAGATTTCTCCTGCTGTTTCTTCAGGTGACCTTCTGACCCAAGATAATGGTCATGATCTTTCTTTGTTGGGCTTTCCCTAGAGGGTCCTGTCTGCTCTGAGGTTTGTTTCCCTTTCTCCGCCCACATTCTGACCCTTTATTTTCCTTCATCTGTGTACTAACTTAGTGTCATCCCTGTTCGAGTGGGTTGATCTACTTTACAGTCTAAAGAGAAAGGCTGAGGTTTTCTGTTGTGGGGTATCTACCAGAGAAGACTGCATGGACATGGATTTAAGTCAGTACAAAGTCTTTATTAGCCGCCCAGTGACCACACTGAGTTTTGGGATCCTATTGTAGCCCCTAACATTTCTCAGGGTGAGCTTTTAAGCACACACACACAAAACATTCTGGGTTGACATACTTCAGTTAACAAGAACAGTTAGCCAGAAACGGAACTACAGAAGCTAAAAATCAAGGTCAGTACATTTAGAGACGTTCCCAGAACTATGGACTTTGGTGGATTAGGTCTTTATTTTTGCTTTAGCAGGTGGTATTGTCTACATGCTGAGTTTTATGGCCTGAATGGCACTTCCATCATGAAGTCAGTTGTGCTAAGATCTGGGGGCCTTTTACATCGTCTATTCTTGGAATGAAAAGCCCTTTATGCAGTGGGCACTCTATCTTTATAGCTCATTGGCTGGTGAGGAAATTAACAAGCTACATGGCGCCTGGACATTCTTGGTGCCTTAATCCTGGTTTTGTTTTTTGTTTTGTTTGAGAGAGGATCTCTTGTAGCCCAGGCTGGCCTCATACTCACATGTAGCCTGTGCTCCTGATCCTTTAGAGTGCTGAGAGTACAGCCACGTGCCACTTTCTCTGGCTTTGGTGCCGTTTTCCTTTTAACAAGAATTATTATTATTATTATTATTATTATTATTATTATTATTTGTGTTTTGCCTGCGTGTCTGTGTATCAAGTGTATGCCTGGTATCTGTAGAGGCCAGAAGAGGGTGCTGGATCCCCTGGAGTTACAGATGGTTGTGACCAGGTATGTGAGTGCTATGGGCCATGGGAATTGAATCCAGGTCCTCTGGAAGAGCAGCCTTTTGTTTTGTTTTGTTTTGTTTTGTTTTGTTTTTCAAGACAGGGTTTCTCTGTATAGACCTGGATGTCCTGGAATTCACTCTGTAGACCAGGCTTGCCTTGAACTCACAGATCTGTCTGCTTTTGTCTCCTGAGTGCAGGCTTGCAGCCACCACTGCCTGCCTATTTTTAATTTTTTTTTTTTAGTGATTTATTTTTATTTTATGTCCGAGTTTTGATTTCATGTATGTATGTGCACCGTGTGCACATATTGGATCCCATGGAATTGAAGTTACAGACAGTTGGGAATTGCTATGTGGGTGCTGGGAACTAATCCCAGATCTCTGGGAGAGCAGCAGGTACTTTTAACAACTGAGCCATCTCTCCAGACCCTAAAAGATATGTCTATATATTTCTATTTCTATCTCTTTATCTATTCATCTATCTATCTATCTATCTATCTATCTATCTGTATTTGTGCTGCATTTGTGTGTGTGTGTGTGTGTGTGTTTGTGTGTCTGTGTTACACTGTGTACATGAAGGTATCATTAAAGGCCAGAGGGGCATGTATCCCCTGGAGGTAGAGCTAAATGCAGGGATGGCAAGGTAGCTCAGTGGGTAAAGGCACTTGCTGCTAAGCCTGACAAACTGAGTCTGATCTCTAGGACCCAGATGGTGGAAGGAGATAACCGATTCCTGAAAGTCTCAGACTTTTACGTGGTGCTGTGGCACGTGTGTGCACACACAAGATGTAATTTAAAAAGTGAAGACTGGCCGGGTGACGCACGCCTTTAATCCCAGCACTCGGGAGGCAGAGCCAGGCGGATCTCTGTGAGTTCGAGGCCAGCCTGGGCTACCAAGTGAGTTCCAGGAAAGGCGCAAAGCTACACAGAGAAACCCTGTCTCAGAAAACCAAAAGAAAAAAAAAAAAAAAAAAAGTGAAGACTGAAGGGAGGTGCTGGATGAGGCCTTTAGCTGAATTTCAGGTCCTGTTGGCAAGAGAAACCCCATTTGCTATTTTAGGGCAAGCACTGACTGCTTTGTAGCTTAGTCTTGCTGAAGGACAGGGACAGCTGGGGACCTTTCAGCACCTGGGTGTAGATGGGTTCTCCAATGTGATTAGCCTCTTTCCAGGCCCTTGGAGTGGCCTTTTTTCCATGTAAAACAGTGTTTTATCCTTACAAAGCCTGAGCAGTTCATCCTTGCAGGCAGTCGGGGTGGTGTGTCCCTGCCTGGTGATCCAGGGTGCTATTTTTGTACTGAGAAAAGCCGAGCTGCAAATGAGCACGCTGTGTTGGAAACCTTCCGGTGTTTAACCTACCTGTCTTACTGTCCAGCTTTGTTTAGGAATAAACACACATCGCCTTTAAGTTGCCATGAAAATAGACGTCAGGTTTTCTCTAATGATGTCATCTTCCCTAGTAGCGCCTTGTAACCAGTGAGGTTAGTTGTCTTTGTTTTATGTTCACAGAGCATGGCTTTTTTTTGTTTTTGTTTCGTTTTGTTTTGTCTTGGCTGTCCTGGAACTCGCTCTGTAGACCAGGCTGGCCTCGAACTCACTGAGATCCGCCTGTCTCTGCCTCCCAAGTGCTGGGATTA
>CABHPP010116948.1:37653-47830 GCA_902168425.1 Peromyscus attwateri
CACTGCCCTTGGTTGTGAGCTCTGAGCATCCTTGGTGCTGGCTTTGTTGTCTTGCTCCTTCATCTTGTGTCCCTATGGGGCAGGTGAACTCCGTTCTTGCTCCTCTTTTTCCAGCTATCTGTCTAGTGACTTGACATTCCTGTTTTTTGTTTATTTGTTTGTTTGTTTTTGTTTTTGTTTTTGACACAGTTTCTTTGCGTCACCCTGGCTATCCTGGAACTTGCTCTGTAGACCAGACTGGCCTCGAACTCAGAGACCCACCTGCCTCTGCCTCCCAAGTGCTGGGATCAAAGGCGTGCGCCACCAGCACCCTGCTGACAATCCTGTTCTTATTTGGCTCACCTAAGGTCCTCTAGATACAGCCGTGGAGAGGGTGGTGTGAAGAGGAGCAGAGATGATGCTTGGTGCTTGTCAGAAGTGCCATGTGTGGTACCATTGTCCTGTCCTCTCAGGCTGGGCCTACCTCCCCAGCAGCCTCTGCAATGTCCTCTCCTTGCCCTGGTTGGCAGTAGAATCTCGGTTTCCTGCTATTCTCCTGGGCAGGGCTTCTGTGAGATATTCTGGTGGCTTACTGCTTTGCCCTGTGTGCCAGCCACCCAACAGAGGAGGCTCTGGCACTCTCTGGGCTTTGGATTGATGGGTATGGCCTCAGCCAGGACCAGTGCAGCTACAGGGTTAAAACACACTTCCTCATCCCTAATTCATGTGCTGTTATTATCATTGTTCTATTGCTGTGAAGAGATACCATGACCAAGGCAACTCATGAAAGAAAGCATTTAATTGGGGGCTGGCTTACAGTTTCAGAGTTCAGCCCATGATCATCATGGTGGAGAGCATGGCGCCAAGCAAGCAGACACGGTGCTGGAGAAGTAGCTGAGTGTTCTATGTCCTGATTTCAGGTAGCAGGGAGAAAGGAGGGGGGGCGGATCTGTCATGGGCTTTTGTAACCTGAAAGCCCACCCCCAGTGCCACATCTCCAACAAGGCACAACTCTATGAGAAGGGGGGTGTTCTTGTTTAAACTACCACAAGTGTCCACCATCCTAGAGGCTTCCTTGCTGTCCTCCCTACACTCCGAGCATAAATCTCTGCTTAGTCAGTGTTCCCCTCCATCTTGTCCCCTCCCTCATTTTGAAACTTTTATTTATGTAAGAGTACATACCCGTATTGAGTGGGGAGAGCAGTGGTCCCTCTCCTGCCTTCGGAACTCGGTCATGCAAATTCAGTTGTGTCTGTACTTACCCCAATATATGCAATGTAATATTTAATATTATATATTTATTTAATATAATACATAACTAATCTATTCTAAATATTAGGTTAATATTCAATGTTAGATAAATAATATCTAATGTATTAAATAAATATAGACATTGAATAGAAAATATATATGTATAAATATAAGTATTAAATAAAATATGTTTATTTAATTTTGAGATAAAATGTCTCATATATCCCATACTGGCCTCAACTCACTATGTAGCCCTGGATGACCTTGTATTCCTCCTGATCCTCCTGCCTCCACCTCCCAAGTGCTGCCATTAAAGGTATGCACTACCACTCTTGGCTGGGCATGAAACCCAGGACTTCCAGAATGCTAGGCAAGCGCTCTACCAATTAAGTTACAACTTCAGCTCCTGAATTTTGAAGTATCTCCAGATATATCAGTAAGTATATGTAGAAAGCAGTGCTCTAAAATATTGCCAAATCCATAACAATTGATAGCAGCTCCATGTCATCCAGATTCAGTGAATACTCAAATTTCTAGTGTGTGTGTTTGAGTGGGGGCCCCAGGTTAATATTGGGTGTCTTTCTCAATGGCACTCCACCTAAGCTTGCTGATTCAGCTAGACTGGCTGGCCAGCAATCCCCAGGGTTCCTCTTGTCTCTGATTCTCGTGCTGGAATTATAGGTGCATGCTGCTGTGCTCTGCATTTTTACAGTTTGGGTGTGGGAGAGCAGACTCAGGTTCTTGTGTTTACATAACCAGCCCTCTCTGCTCTCCCAGCTGAGCCAGCTCCCCAGGTCTTCTCTGTGGTTTTCAGCTGTGCTTGTTTGGGCCCATATCGTGAAAGTACCACGAGTCTCTGTTTGTCTTATTGAAATCAGTTGATTTTCTGTCTGTCAAACTTCTCACGGGCTGAATTTGCGTCCCTAGGATGTAGACTAGTGTTCCTTTGGTCTGTTTCCTGTTGCTTGACTAAGATGTCTGGTTCTGAGTCCTAGCTCTGGGCTACTTGGTTACGGACAGGAGGTGGTGCTGTTAGGGCTGTCCCTGGTGTCGGAAGGCTGGGCTAGCACCACCTGCTGCTCGGTGTTGTACTGCGGGGCCGACAGGCTGCCGGCTCCTTCTGTTCTGCTGGTTTTCACACAGTGAACTGGTCTCGCTCCGTTTTGCCCGCGGATGGACGCACACCTGATGTTTGTTGCAGTTGTTGTTCTTGTCTGAGTTCTTGTTTCGGAAGGTTCTGGAAGGAAGCCTCTTGACAGACTCGTGAGTCCTATTGATGTGTGACCGTGGTCTTGGATAGCTGCTCTGTTCTCAGTCGTGTGGCTGGGCTCCACACTCAGCTGGCGCATTTGCAGCATCACACGGTTGATCTTGCTTCTTTGAGAAACGCCACAGCTGGGCATATTCTTCCAGGCCTCCTAATGCTCTAGTGCTTTCTCTCACACAGTGCCCTTGAAGGAATTCCAAACCATGGTCACAGCTACAAAAAGTGAGCCACAGCCCCTTCCCTTCCCTTCCTTTGCATTTTTTTCTTTTGAAACAGTCACATAACCCAGACTGGCCTTGAACTTGCGCTCTCCCCATGGCCACAGTTGGTTCCACTTTTGATCTTTTTCTTTTTTTAAACTAACTCTGTTTTATTTATTTGTTTATTTTCTGATACTGGGGATTGAACTCAGGGCCTTGAACATGCTGGGCAAGTACTCTACCACTAAGCCACACTCCCAGGCTATTTTTTAATTAATTAATTCTTTTAGTGTGCATGTCCACGCATGCATGCATCTGTGTGTGTGTGTGCTCTCTCACATATCTGTGTGTCCCATGGCCTGTGTGAGGCAGTTACAGGACAGCTCTTGGAAGTTGTCTCTCTAAGGATTGAACTCGTGTGGTCAGACCTTGTGTGCAAGCGCCTCTAACCACCGAGCCATTTTACTAGCTGTCTTTTTATTTTGAGACACAGTCTTAGGAAGTTGCTCAGGCTGGCCTTGAACTGACTGTGTCATCCAGTCAGGCCTTGAATTTGTGATCTTCTGGCCTCTGCCTCTGGAATAGCTGGGATTACAGGCCTCACCCAGCTTTCTTCTTCTTCTTCTTCTTCTTCTTCTTCTTCTTCTTCTTCTTCTTCTTCTTCTTCTTCTTCTTCTTCTTCTTCCTCCTTCTCCTCCTCCTCCTCCTCCTCTTCCTCTTCTTCCCTCTTCTTCCCTCTTCTTCCCTCTTCTTCCTCTTCTTCCTCTTCTTCCTCCTCTTCCTCCTCCTCCTCCTCCTCCTCCTCCTCCTCCTCTTCTTCTTCTTCTTCTTCTTCTTCTTCTTCTTCTTCTTCTTTAAATCTTCTGAATTCACAGTGACAGTACAATTCAAATTCAGGGTTGTGCCTTGATCTGAATGCCTTCCATGGTGCTGAGAAGTGAGCTCTTCAGGAGGTGAGTCCTGACATAGCCCTTGTGGAAGGGGCAGAACTGCCTCTTGCGGCTCTGCCCTGTGGAGACACAGCTCTCACCAGGTATTCATGCTGGCACCTCCACCTAGGGCTCCAGCCTAGTGTAGGAGAGATAGGCTTCTGTTCCTGCAGATCACCCAGTCTGTGGTATGTGGTGCTTGCCTAGCATCTGCAGTCAGTTTTAATCATCTTTGAATTTTCTTTCTTTCTTTCTTTCTTTCTTTCTTTCTTTCTTTCTTTCTTTCTTTCTCTCTTTCTTTCTTTCTTTCTTCTCCTCCTCCTCCTCCTCCTCCTCCTCCTCCTCCTCCTCCTCCTCCTCTTCTTCTTCTTCTTATTTTTTCATAACAAGGTTTCTCTGTGTAGCCTTAACTGTCCTGGAACTCACTCTGTAGACCAGGCTGACCTCAAATTCACAGAGATCTGCCTGGCTCTGCCTCGGTGTGTCACCACGCCTAGCCCATCTTTCAGTTCTTTCTTAAAGGAGTCCAGCTTTTAGCAGCACTTGGAATGGTGGAATTCGAATGTCTATTACTTGACAGGCTTTTCCAAAGCTTAGTGATAATCTAGCTTTCTCCCTTAGGAAGGCACTTGATTTTTGTGTAGATGTTTAAATGATTTTTTTTTTCTTTGAAGTCCAAATATTTCACAGACTAAGTCTTGGAGTAGATCTTCGATGTTTGTAGGTACCTAGTATTGTGCTTTCAATGCCTAATTAATTTAAAAAATGATTTTATTTTTAAGATTATGTATTTGGCTGGGCTGTGGTGGTGCATACTTTTAGTCCCAGGATTCAGGAGGCAGAGACAGGGGGATCTCTGAGAGTTCAAGGCCAGCCTGGTCTTCAGAGAAAGTTCCAGGACAGTCAGGGATCAGAGAAACCCTGTCTCATAAAATAAAAAATGAAGTGAAATAAAGACTATGTATTTGCATTTGTGTGTATGTGCCACATGTATGTGGGCGGGTGCCCCTCAGAGGATAAGCAGGTAACAGATCCCCTGGAGCTAGTGTTACAGGTGGTTGTGAGCCATGGGATGTGGCTGGATCCGGGTCTTCTACAAGAGTGTGCTCTTGTAACCACAGATCCATCTCTCTAGCCCTAATTGTCTTTTGTTTGGTTTCTTGAGTCAGGGTTTCTCTGTGTAGCCCTGACTGTCCTGGAACTTGCTCTGTAGACCAGGCTGGCTTAGCGCTCAAGAGATCTGCCTGCCTCTGCCTCCCGAGTGCTGTATTATTGTTTTTTTAATCCTAGGAAATTTTCCTTGAGTATTTTCAGTATCTGTCTGTTTCTTTGCTTTAATTTTCTTCTCTGGGGCTTCTGTTGGATATTGTGTGCCTCACTTCAAGACTTGTCTTAAAATTAAAAAACATCATGTTGTATATTGTGTCTGTGCATGCGTTTCTGTGTGTGTGTGTGTGCCAGGGCATGTGTATGTGCACGTGCAGGCTTATGTGCGCAGGCACATGTGTGCCAGGGCATGTGTGTGTGGAGGTCAGAACAACTTGAGGGAGTTAGTTCTGTCTTTGTACCATGGAAATCAGACTCGGGCCATCAGGCTTGGTGACGAGCATTTTTACCTACTGAGCCATCTTGCTGGCATATTTGTCTTTTTCTCTTGGTTCCTTGTTAGTTCCTTTATTGTTTTTAAGAACTTTGGGATATGATTTGTACCAGGGAATTGCCGCCCTTATGTGTGCAGTTCAGGTTTTCTAGGAAGTCAGTGAGATGGGTGCAGCTCTTGCTGTAGTGTCGTTTTTACACTTCCACCTCCCAGCAAATGCCTCCCTGTCGTCAGGCCCTCCACCACTCTGCACTTCTGCCAGTTGCACTCATTTTAGAGGGCAACATCTCCTTGCGTTTTCAGTTCTCATCCTCTGCGTGACTAAGAATATTGACTGTCTTTTTATGTGTGTGTATACCCAGTTGTGTATGTGTTTGCAAGACAGGGCTTCACTGTGTTTTCCAGCCTAACTTAGAACTCCTGGACTCAGGTAGTTATCCTGCTTCAGCTTCTCAAGAGCTGGCACGATAGGTGTGTATTAGTACACCTAAATTTTTGGATTTGCTTGTTTATTTTTGTATGTGCATGTTTGTATGTGTATGTGTGTATGTGGTTGCATGTGCACGTGTATGGAGGCCAGAGGTTGTCTTGGTTATCTTCCTCTCTCTCTTCGTCCCTCCCTCCCTCCCCAACTCTCCTTCTCTCTCTCTTTCTGTTTTTTTTTTTTATGTATGTGATGCCTGTGTGTATGTTGTGTGTGTTGTGTATGCACATGCATGCATGTGGAGGCCAGAGGAGGACTTGAGGTCCCCGATGTCCTGCTCTATACTCGTCACCTCTTCCCGTGAGACAGAGTCTGTCCCTGAGTCTGGAGTTAGGCTGGCAGCCAGCGAGCCCCCGAGAGCCTCCTGTCCC
The DNA here is from genome assembly GCA_902168425.1 of Peromyscus attwateri. Taxonomy (NCBI): domain Eukaryota; kingdom Metazoa; phylum Chordata; class Mammalia; order Rodentia; family Cricetidae; genus Peromyscus; species Peromyscus attwateri. The sequence goes on from CABHPP010116948.1 coordinate 43,735, forward strand.
TGCTCACCCCCAGCACTGGGGTTACAGGTGTGTGCCGTCATGTCCAGCTTTTGCATGGATGCTAGGGATTAAATTCAGGTCCTCATGCTACTGAGCAAGCATCTGTGCCTGTGGACCCATCTCTCCGGCTCTGCCGACGTAAGTCTCTGAGACAGGGTCTCTTACTGAACCTGGAGCTCACCAATTTGGCGAGACTGGTGAGTGAGCCCCAGGGCCCTCCTCTTTCTGCTTGCCCAGCCCCGGGGTTACAGGTGTGCGGCTGCACCTTACTTTGTATGTGGGGGCTGGGTGCTAGGGATGGAACTTCTGTCCGTTGCTTGAGCGCCAGCGTTTTACCAGGGACTCACTCATCTTTCCACCTCTGTCTGTAGAGGTCTCACTGTTTTCCTTTTCAGTTAGGATTTATTTGTATATTCTAGATTCAAGTCTTTATCCATGTTTGCAGATACTTTCGCCTAGTCTTTGCCATGTCTTTTGGTTTTATTAATGTTGTATTTGAAGCAGTTTTTCCCCTTCTGTGAGTTGGGTCTTCTCTGTAGCCCAACTCATTGTGTAACCCAGGCTGGCATTGATTTTCCATAGTCCTCTGCTACTGCCTCTACCCATCCTGCTTGCCCAAGTTTTACATTTTGATGACATTCAACTTATCCTTGACAATATAATTATGGCTTCTTTGGAAAAAGCTGCGTCCACTGTAGCACGCATGTGTGGGTTATCTTTCTGCCTTTGAGAGAGCGATGATGTCAGGGGTCTGTCTGCCTCTGTTATTTTCCACTGCTGAGGAACCCATCTCACTAAGAACATGCTAGAACAGTCCCTAAAACTTCAAACTCCTGATTTTCCCACCAGGGGAGCTCAGTTGTTGACTCTGAGAACCTCAGTTGTTGACTCTGAGAACCAGGATGTTATTCCCAAGGTTAAGAACACTCAGGGCTACTGGCAGATTCCTCCAGGATGGCTCTCTCCCCTGTGACTGGAGCACTTGCAGTGGATGCCTCTGCTTCCTTGCTCGGAAGTATCAGGGGCTCTTGAGCTCTGAACGTTGTGAACAAGCTGCTGCTTTGTAGATGGTAAAAGGGGTCAGTGCCCGCTGTCCCCTGCCAACTGTGGAGCCTGTGGGTAACACATTCTCATTTGCCCATTGCAGGTGAAGGACTTAACTCAATACCTGGACCCGAGTGGGCTTGGTGTGATCAGTTTTGAAGACTTTCACCAAGGGATTGTGGCCATCAGAAATGGAGGTAGGTCAGTTAGCCCCTCGCTGTGCCCCGCTACGTTTCTCCTCAGGGTTCTGTTACTGTCCATTCTTCCCCAGCCACCGTGTAGCTCTGTGTGGGCTGGTCTGAACCCGCAGAGATCCACCTGCCTCTGCTTCCCAAGTGCCAGGATTAAAGATGTGCACCATAACACCTGTCTTAGGCCATCACTTCTTGGACTCCCAAAACATTTGGTGTTGAAGATATTCTCCTCTTCCCTGTTTGTTCTTGAAACCCTGCCCTCCATGGTTGAAAGGCTCTCAGCTGCTTATTTACAATGTGGAGAGCTACTTTCCTTCCCCAATGTTTTATGAGGAAAAACTAAAAAACAAAGCTGAAAAAAGTATAGTTATTATATATTCCCCACCCATGCCATACTGAGAAGAGCTTGCTCTGTGCTCAGTGTGTGCCCCATTCATTCCTCCATCCATTGTCCTCAGTCCATCTTTTCAGTGGGATGGATGCATTCAGCTCATCATACTGTGCACTTCCCACTAATGCTCTGGTGTGCATCCTGATCATCATCTAGAGTTCAGCATTTGTTCAGAGGCTTTTGTTTTAAAGCAAAAATGCATCTACTGTGAAATGTGCGAATCTTAAGTGTAGCAGTGAGTTGTCACAGATTCCTGAGCTTGATTCTCAAATCTCTGATAAGACTGTCATGGCAAGTCCCTCCCACCTTTTTTTTTTAAAGATTTTATTTTTGTGTGCATTGGTGTTTTGCCTGCATGTATGTATGTGTATGGATGCCAGTCCCCTTGAACTGGAGCTATAGACAGTTGTGAGCTGCCATGTGGGTGCTGGGAATTGAACCCGGGTCCTCTGGAAGAGCAGCCAGTGCTCTTAACCACTGAGCCATCTCTCCAGCCCTCCTCCCTGTTTTTTTTTTTTTTTTTTTTTTTTTTTTTTTTTTATCAACCCTCTGCTGTTTTCTGTTCCTGTACATGAGTTCTTCAGTTTTCCTGTAAATGTGTCCTGTATATATCTGACTTCTTCCCCTCAGTGTGCCTCTTGGATCCATCTATGGTTTGCATGTGGCCATGGCTGTTTTCTGATGTGGAATGGTGGCCTACTGTTATGAGGCAATCGCTTATCTAACTTTTGGGGTGTTTGAATAAAGTTTTGAAGAATGTCTGTGTATGAGCTTTTGTGTAGATCCGTGTTTTTCTAGCTTTGTGTCCTGTGCCTAGGCTCTGGGTGTGTGCTGGGTATATAGATATAGTGTCTTCACAGTAGACATGCCATTACACTCACCAATTAGCCCATCTATTGACCTTTTTTTTTTTTTTTTTTAAAGATTTATTTTATTTTTTATTATGTATACAGAAGAGGGCGCCAGATCTCATTACAGATGGTTGTGAGCCACCATGTGGTTGCTGGGAATTGAACTCAGGACCTCTGGAAGAGCAGTCAGTGCTCTTAACCTCTGAGCCATCTCTCCAGCCCATCTATTGACCTTTTGACTCAAATTCTGCAACTATGAAAGGAGCTTTTCAACCAGGCGGTGGTAGCTCACACCTTTAATCCTAGCACTTGGATGGCAGAGACAGGCTGATCTCTGTGAGTTTGAGGCCAGCCTGGTCTACAGAGAGAGTCCAGGATAGCCAAGGCTACACAGAAAAACCCTGTCTCGGGGGAAAAACAAAAAAGAGTTTTTCATTTCTCTGTCACCTGCCAGAAGGTATGGGGTTGATGGTGCTGGGGTATGTCAGCTGCAGGATTTTTGCCTTCTTGCACATCAAGGGTCCATAGTCACCGGGTGAGATCAGGTCTGAGGATCCCCTTGGACCTCAGGTCTCAGCAGCTGTCTTGTCTGTTACCACCTCAAATTATTACTGACAGTGTCACTTAGGACTGAGTCCTCAAATGGGTTGAGAGAAGTTGCTGTGTTTTATCTGTTATGGAGCCAGCCCCTAGGGATAATATTGTGAGCCAGCCTCAAAGTGAGACCAATGGATGTTCCCACTGTTGTCCTGGCAGTAGGCAGGAGCTGAGGCTACCATGCAGGCCAGCCCTCTCCAGGGAGGAGCAGGAGAGAGAAAGGAAAGCATGATTACCAGGTAAGGGATGCCTGATCCAGGTCAGCAGCGAGCCAGCCTGTGTGATGGAGGGATATACAGGAAGGAGGGCCGTAGTGACAGTCCAGTGATTTTCCCAGGGAATAGGACTTGGGGAGAGGTAGGCAGGTGAGTGAGCAGAGCTGAGCACAGGGGCCTTGGGAGGGAGGGAGGTAAATTCACTGAAGGATGAGATAACAAACAGTCAGGATACTGCGTAGTCCCCAAGACTGAGCATCAGCAGACTGAGCCCTTTGTGTTAACCTGACCTATAAGTAAGCGATTGCAAGTAATTAGATTTTCTTTCTTTCTTTCTTTCTTTCTTTCTTTCTTTCTTTCTTTCTTTCTTTCTTTCTTTCCTCCCTCCCTCCCTCCCTCCCTCCCTCCCTCCCTCCCTCCCTCCTTCCTTCCTTCCTTCTTTCTTTCTTTTTTTTTGTTGTTGTTTTTTTTCCGGAGACCATGTTTCTCTGTGTAGCTTTGGAGCCTGTCCTGGAACTCACTCTGTAGACCAGGCTGGCCTCGAACTCACAGAGATCCACCTGCCTCTGCCTCCCAAGTGCTGGGATTAAAGGCATGAGCCACCACCACGCGGCTTCTTTTTTTTTAAAGATTTATTTATTTATTTATTTATTTATTTATTTATTTTAGTTATGTATTTATGTGTATGTGAGTGTAGGTATGTGCCTGTGAGTTCACGTACCCATGGTGGCCAGAAGAGGGCGTCAGAATCCCTGCATCCCCTTCATGATTTCTTTACCCATCAGTTGTTGGTTTTTTTTTTTT
>CABHPP010116949.1:0-21829 GCA_902168425.1 Peromyscus attwateri
CTCTCTCTCTCTGGCCTGGAACTCACAGAAATCTACCTGCCTCAGCTTCCCAAGGACCGGGATTAAAGGTGTGAACTGTGAGTGTGCCTGGGGCCCACTGGGACCAGAAGAGGGCACTAGATCCCCTAGGAACTGGACTTGTGGTTGCAACTGTTGTGGAATATTATTTTAACTGGGCAAAGCTGTGTTACATTTGTTTATGCTGAGAAATAACTACTTTAACTGTGTAAAGGTGTGTTATATTTGTTTAATTATGTAAAGGTGTGTGGCATTTGTTTCAACTTGCCTGCCCAAGGCACCTAATTGGTCTAATAAAAAGCTGAACAGCCAATAGCTAGGCAGGAGAGGGGTAGGTGGGGCTGGCAGGCAGAATGAATAAATAGGAGGAGAAATCTAGGAACGAGAGAGAAGAGGAACATGAGAAGGAGAAGAAAAGGGACATGCCTGGTGCCAGAAGCCAGGCATTCGCCAGCAAGACACGAGAAACAGTGAAGGTAAGATATACAGAAAGAAAAGTAAAAGGCCCCGAGGCAAAAGGTAGATAAAGAGAAATAGGTTAAAAGAGCTAGCCAGAAACATGCCTACGCTAGGCCGAACATTTAAAACTAGTAAGTCTCTGTGTCATGTTTTGGGAGCTGGTTGGTGGCCCCAAAGAAAAATCCTGGTCGAGTAAACCACAATATGGGTTCTGGGAGCCAAACCTAGATCCTCTGCAAGAGCATCAAGTGCTCTTAACCACTGAGCCACATTCCAGCCTCTAGATGTAAAGTTTAATAAAAAACTATTCAGCCGGGCTTAGTAGTGCACACCTTTAATTCCAGCGCTCGGAAGGCAGAGGCAGGCAGATCTCTGAATTCTAGGCCAGCCTGGTCTACAAAGCAAGTTCCAGGACAGCCAGAGCTGTTACACAGAGATACCCTGTCTTGACACACATACCCCGCCCCTCTCCCCAAAAAAGCTATTTAGAGCTGGGCAAGTTGATGCACTGGAAGGTAGAGGTATTAGGAGTTCCAGGTTAGCTTGGACTACAATGTGAGACACTATCTCAAAAAAAAAAAAAAAAAAAAAAATAATAAAAAAAAAAAAAAAAAACAAAAACCAAATTAAGGTATGGTGTTAACTCAGTGGATAAAGGTGCCTGCCACTAAGTTTGGGGACCTGAGTTTAATCCCTGGAACTGTTAAAGTTGTCTTTTGGCCTCCACACATGTACTGTGGCACAAATGTGCCCTGGCCCCACCTAAGTAAAACAGAATAAAAATTTTAAATTGAAATTAAAAGGGAGTGGTGACTGCAGAGATAGTTCAGTTGGCAAAGTGCTTGCCACACACGCCTAAGGACCCGAGTTCAATCCCCAGTACCCTTGTAAAACCCGAGTCACTTTAACCTATCCTTGTAATCCCAGTGCTGGGGAGGTGAGATAGGCAGATTCATGGAGCTTACAAGGTGGATGGCTCATGAACAACACCTAAAGTGACCTCTGGCCTCTACATGCATACACACATTGCACCCACCCAAACATACATTATCTGTTTTATATTAATCTTAGGAATCTCTCCGGTCCTACCAGTTGTGAACAACTTCAAATTAATTGGAGGGTAGTTTCCTTTGCCAAAGCTGTATGAATTGATAAGATCTGAGCTTTTAGCTACTGTTCCAAAGGTATATTCTGTGCCTTCTCTACATGGGATTAACTAATCTAGGGTAGGAGCTACAGGCCTCCTACATGAACCAGAACGTTCAGTCAGATCTAGTAATTGCTAACCTCTCTCAGAAAAGGCCAACAAAGTCCACTTGATGCCACAGGTTTACTGGCCAGTCAGGGCATGTGGCATGAACTGGGTCTTCAGGTCTTCATTTCATTAGATTAAGATTACAGTCCAGAGCCGGGCGGTGGTGGCGCATGCCTTTAATCCCAGCACTCGGGAGGCAGAGGCAGGTGCATCTGGGTTAGTTAGAGGCCAGCCTGGGCTACAGAGTGAATTCCAGGAAAGGTGCAAAGCTACACAGAGAAAAAAAATCTCAAAAAACAAAAAAAAAAAAATTACAGTCCCGGAAGGCAAGTTTAGCACTATTAGATAAGGTAATACTTCATTAAAGAAAAAAAAAAATTAAAAATTTTAAGCCTCCATCACAAAAATACTGTCATCCCTGACACTTAACTATTTATTAGGGAGGAGGATCTGCCTTCTGAACAATTTGTTCACATTCAATAGATTTTTCCAAATAAAACACAGTAAAGAAGCCTTATTTGAGAAAAGGTCTCACTATGTTGTCCTGGCTGGCCTGAAACTCATTATGTAGACCAGGCTGGCTTCAAACTCAGAGTTCCTCCTGCCTCTGCCTCCGAAGTGCTAAGATGAAAGGCACACACCATGTCATGTGTAGCAAGAAGCCTTTTGAAGGAATAACCAATTTCTAAAACCTCCCTAATGTCTTCCTGGTTCATTTATTCATCACTGTTTGACAAGGGGAAGGCTCCAGAGTACTGCAGAATGTTTAAGAACTCTTCAATTAGCTGAGAGTGGTGGCCCATGCCTTTAACCCCAGCACTTGGGAGGCTGAAGCAGACGATCTCTGTGAGTTTGAGGCCAGCCTGGTCTACAGAGTAATTTCCAGGACAGCCAGGACTGTTACACAGAGACCTGTGGCCAAAAAAAACAAATGAACAAAAAAAGCTGGGCAGCGGTGGTACACACCTTTAGTCCCAGCACTCAGGAAGCAGAAGCAAGCAGATCTCTGTGAGTTCAAGGCCAGCCTGGTCTATAGAGCTAGTTCTGGACAGCCAAAGACTACACAAAGAAACCCTTGTCTTGAAAAACCAAAAAGAGAGAGAATGCATCATTTATCTGACTCTAAACTGCTCCTGACAAAGTGAAGAGTCTGGACCTGGTGAAAGCTCTAAGCAGCTTTATTTAATCCTACTCAGAAACTATGCTGTCAAGAGTGTGTGTGCTCAAATACACACAACAGAGAGGGGACAGTACCTAGAAAAGGAGACAGAGAAAAGAATACACTTGGATAGGTTATTTTCTTTTAAAAAAACATATCATTAATCTTTAATCTTAGATCCTATTACAGTATCATGAATCAGCAAGCAGACATCAAAGTTAAAGAGTCCAGTAAACATTTTATAATACTCTTTTATTTGATTAAAGAATTTGCCTTCGTTGTGTACATTGGAATGTTATATTCCCTATGTATTTTACAGGGTTACAAAATGTCTCTCATTTTAAATATTACCCCAAAAGTAATTTCAGAAAAAAGTCTTTGTGAAATTAAACTTGACTTTAAAAATCATAGGGACAAACAACTCTGAAATACAACTGGATTAATAAGATTTCTTGTCTACTTAACTACATGACAGACTTCTTATCCCAGTCCCCTTCCTCAGAAAACCTCACATGAAAACCAAGCTGGAGATAAGGATTCTTCCCTGATGCAGTTTAGGGGAAAGGGAAAGGCCAGAACTTTCTTTGGCAAGCATCTAGCCACAGCCATTTTTGTGTGACTACTCTGCTTCATGGATAGTATACTCTTGCCATGGAGGGCCACCTGAGAGTGTGGAGGTCATCTACTGTAATTTTCTGCTTCCCATTGCTAGTGCCTACAGCCTTGCAGCAAAGGATCATTCAACCCGCCCACCCAGTGCAGTGCTTGTGGGACTGGCTGATCCAGCCCCCGTTAAAAAGGCAATGTCAAATGCAGCTGAGAAACAATTACTACCTGATGACACAAGAAAGGTAGAGAGGGAAAACAGATTTCAGAAACAGGGACAGATAAGCAGGTGAGATGGAAGGAAACAGGTATACTGGAGTAAGCCCTCTGGACATGTTAATATAATCACTTGTCTCTCAAAGTGCTACCACTCCAATGGTGAAGATGGGGTTTCCTCGGTGGTTCAGGTCTAATGGGGAATGGCACAGACTCACTAGCCTCATTTCTGCTGGAAAGGAGACTGATGAAGAGCATCTGGGAAGAAGAGGAGGAGGTGGACATGAGGAATCTAAGTGGACTGCAACACTGAGTGACTATGCAGTAACTAACTGCCCCACACGTGGTGAACTGGAAGCTGGGTAGCACTTGCAGCAGACATGATTACATGTGGAAATGGATGCAGCCATCTTATTAGGCATCCTGAAAAGATGTGTCCATCTGCAAGCTGCTTCTCAGCTACCTTTCATATTGACAGGAGTGGGATTCACAGTACTGCTTGTAACTGGAAAGGCAGGTCTTACGAGGGAACAACTTGGCAAAGAAATGGGACAATGGATGGACACAGGAGAGGAAATAAGACAACCTTGTATTGCAACTTCTAGACTCTACATTCCGTAAGCAGTTCACTGGTACTGTCGAAAGTCAAGAATGGGTTAGATAAACTTGTTCTAGGAGTGCCGAACACAATCCCTACAAAGAGATGATCCCAGTGCATGACAGAGTGCACTGAAAAAGAAACTGAAGGGTATGAAAGATTCAGATCTAGAGAGAAAACTTTTTTTTAAAAAGTATGAAATATAACTATATTTAGAAATTAAAATAAAGGGGAACCTACATGAAGGCAGAGGAGGTGTTTACGGGACATTCCCTGGAGAGCTTGCTCCCCTACTGGCCAGTAAAACCTGCCAAAGAAACCAGCAGCCTTTCCCTTTAGGTTAGTGTCATTTCTTTGTCAAAGAATGTCTCTGTGACACCAGAACGCTGGGGGGAGTTGAGGGTCCTTGCGCGCAGAGGATGTACACTGTATCAGGAAAAAGGGGGTCTCCAATGGCTTGTAAATTTGGAAAAACTCTTCAGCCACTTTTGGCTTCTTCTTTATTAATCTGAAATCCTTCCTTTTCGGCTTTCTTCCCTTCTTGGTATTACAGGATTTCGTATTTGTCCACTAAGAAAGTGGTCTCTGTGGAAAACCTGACGGGGCTGTTTCCATCTACCTGGGTCACTTTGGTAACCTAGGAAAAGAAAAAATGTGATAAGAAGAAAGGACGGTGAGTCCACAAGATGTTGACTATGTTTCCATTAGAAATTACATCGACTTCTCTAAACACGGCACTAAGAGCAACCTAGAAATACTAAAAGGCACTCACTCACACTTGCAGCTTGTGGCATTATCTAATCTGCTCTCCAGAGAAAAACCACTGCTGTAGTACCACAGAGCAGCTGCCACAGGTCAAATTCAGAATGAGTGGTGAGGCCCAGGTCTGCCACACAAAACCCAGGAAAGCCAGACATTCTATAAGGATGATCAGTTAACATTCTGACCCCAAATGCAGTGTGCTACCTCTCCTGCATTACCTATTAAATCCATTTCTGTCTCTTGTGTCCAAAGCCCCACTACACATTGCAAGATTTTTTTCTTTTTTTAAACTTCATGTATGTCTTTATGTGTCTGGTACCAGCAAAAGCCAAAAGTGGGCATTGGATAGGCTGGGACTAGAGTCACAGATAGTTGTGATCCATCATATGGTACCGGGAATTGAACCTGGGTCTTCTGGAAAAGAGCACCCAATGCTCTTGACCACTGAGCCATCTCTCTAGCCCCAGAACTAGTGTTGTTTTCTTCTTCTATTTTTTTTTTTTCTTCTTCAAGACAGGCTTTCTCTGTGAAGCGCTAGCTGTCCTAGAACTCACTGTGTAGACTAGGCTAGCCTCAAACATAGAACTCAAGAGATCCACCTGCCTCTGCCTCCTGAGTGCTGGGATTAAAGGCATGTGCCACATAGCTTAAGACTAGTCTTTTCAGGGCTGGGGAAATGGCTCATGATGGTTAAGAGCACTGGCTGCTCTTCCAGAGGTCCTGAGTTCAATTCCCAGAAACCACGTGATGGCTTAGAACCATCTGTAATACAGATGCCCTTTTCTATCATGCAGACGTACAGAATAGAAAGAGCACTCATATACATAAATAATTTTTTTTTTTGTTTCTCAAGATAAGGTTTCTCTGTGTAACCTGGAACTCACTCTGTAAACCAGGCTGGCCTTGAACTCAAGAGAGCTCTGCCAGCCTCTGTCTCCCTAGTGCCGGGATTAAAGACGAATACCACCATGTCCAGCTCCAAATTATTTTTATGTGTGTTTATTTATGTGCTTGGTGCCTGCAGGTCAGAAGAGGGCACTGGATCCACTGGAACTGGAGTTACAGACCATTATAAACCACCATGTTGATGCTGGGAACCAACCCAGGTCCTCTGCAAGAACAGAAAGTGCTCTTTAAATGCTGAGCTATATCTTTCTAGCCCCTACAAAAAGAAAATTTAAATGTGTATAAAAAAAAAAGGGTCAGGAGTGGTGGTGCACGCCTTTAATCCCAGCACTTGGGAGGCAGAGGCAGGCTGATCTCTGTGAGTTCGAGGCCAGCCTGGTCTACAGAGCGAGATCCACGAAAGGGGCAAAGCTACACAGAGAAACCCTGTCTCGGGAAAAAAAAAGAAGAAGAAGAAAGCTGAAGGACACCTGGTCTACACAGCAAGTTCTAGGCTAGTCAGGGCTACACACTCAGACCCTGCTGTAAAAGGGGGAAAAGAAAAAGGAAAAAAAAAAGTGATGAGCAAGTCAGAAATGGAATTTGCAGAACACATCAGCTTTGATTTTTGCCTTGACATGAAACTCTGCTCCCTATCAGACACTTGTTCCGTCTTCCCCACACCCGCCTTCTGTTAGAGCAGAGTACCTGTATGTTGCAGTAATTTTTTTTGGAGATGAAGGAAACTTGAACAGGGAAGAAGTCATTGGGCTGCCCAGGAATGCTGAACTCCAGGCTGCCACTCTTATTTTTGGCATCAATCACTGGCAGACACCACTCCAAAGTATTTCGCCGACTGTCATGTCGATATTCCCCATCAATCTCACCAATCACTGGTGCACCAACACCCGATCTGTCATGAGAAACATCTGGTCATTGTAGTTATCTAGAGCTCAGAGAACTCCAACAAGGAAAGGAAAACCAACCTCAAATTTGATCACAGCTGGGCAGTGGTGGAGCACGGCTTTAATCCCAGCACTCAGGAGACAAGGCAGGCAGATCTCTGTGAGTTAGAGGCCAGCCTGGTCTACAGAGTGAGTTGCAGGACAGCCAGGGCTACACGGAGCAACCCTGTCTCAAAAAACAAAAAAGCTGGTGATGGAGAGATGGCTCAGAGGTTAAGAGCACTTTGCTGCTCTTCCAGAGGTCCTGAGTTCAGTTCCCAGCAACCACATGGTGGCTCACAACCATCTAAATGAGATCTGGTGCCCTCTTCTGGTGAGCAGGCAGGACACCGTGTACATAATAGAGAGAAAAAAAAAAGCTGGGAGGTGGTGGCACAGGTCTTTAATCCCAGCACTCAAGAAGCAGAGGCCAATGGATCTTTATGAATTCAAGGCCAGCCTGGTCTACAGACAGAGCTAGTTCTAGGACAGCCAGGGCTACACAGAGAAATCCTGTCTTGAAGGGGGAAAAAAAAAAGTATGTATCTCAAATTCTGCCTCAATTTTTCTAAAAATTATGCTGCTTAGTAACTTCAAGGATCAAAGCCCTAACACCTTGGCTAAGGCTATCACTTAACTTCCTTTGTATAAAAAGATATCAGAACAATAGGGATTTAAGACACAGCTTTGGGGGCTAATTAAGCCTGGGAGCTAGCAGAGAACTGAGACTGCAAATGTCTAAAAATGTTTTCATTGTAAAAATCACTTTATGGTTTGCTAGCCTGTTAAGGACTTTTGAACAATGTGTGTCTTTGTCTTTAAATAAATAACAATTAAAAATAAAGCAGGTTGATAGTAGGGGGAGACTTTGCATACCAATAATAGAGGTGTAATTGGATCTCTGAGAAGACTTGTTTTCAAAAGTGTTCAGAATGTTTCATACTTTACTGAAGCCAATGCTAGTAAGTTTATCTGATTTATGATCTAGTGAATTATTTGGTAAATGAAAAGTGAAAGCATGCCAACAAAGTCTGGCCAAAATAGAAATAGACTGGAAAAAGAGACACACAGTCGTTTTCAGTCACAGAAGAATCAGGGCTAGTTAGGATGTACTTTGTACTCCCACAAATGGCTGACAGGCAGTGTCACCTACTCCTACACATTCTAAATTTACCCTCTTTTAACTCACCAGGGACACTCAGTGCTTACATTAGGGGCAGGGTAAGGAAAACAAAGACTACTTTAACTCTTTCCCATCATTTTTACAGTGCTCATTCCTTCTCTGCTCCAAGTCCAATTCTGACTTCTAATCTGATCAGCTCTAGATACTGGGGTAACACATCTCTAAAGATCTCTTCTCCAGGCCACTGCAAAACTGAACAAAGACACAGGAAACCACCATAGCCACAATTACAGAGCAGCCAGAGAGGCCTAAAAACCGTGGCACCCTACAATAGTCTAGTAAAATAAATCTCAACAGAGCTCACCTGTCAGCAGTGCCCAAGTCCTCCTACTCTTCAAGGTAGCCATTTATTGTTCTGGAGGAACAACTGACTTGTGAAGTTGGTCACTCTATTATTTTACTTCTTACAAAACAGGGTCTTTTTGTATAGCCTTGAAATTGTAACTCTCCTGTCTCTAACTCTCAAGGACTGAAACTACAGGTGTGTTGGTTAATCCTATTAATGGGGACACTGGTAATATAGCATATTTTTTAAAATGGAAATAAGAATGACTAGAAACAAAACTAGAAATTAAGTATCATTTTGTTGCAATAAAAACTGAGGAATATAACAATAGAGATACTCTGGTTCACAATTAAATCCTCTAGTTCCTTGTAGCAGTGGTTGAGAGGTAGAGGAGAAAAGCTGAGGTGCACTGTTGAAGTAATGTCAGTGCACACTCTACTGGAAACGTATAAGGAAGCAAATTTAAGGCACAGAATACTTCCAGAGGACCCTAGAGAATATGCCATTGAAATATACATCACTGGAACTAAAACTTTGAGCTGTATGTGTGACAGGAATCCTGTTTGCAACAGGGTCACATTCTGTAGCCTAGGTTGACTTGAAACGCAAACTAGAGAGGATCCTCCTGTTTTGGTCTCCCTAGTGCTGGGATTAGTGTTTAAGCCACCACAACTAGCTTGACATGCATGTCTATCTTGCTGTGCTGACAGTTTCCTAGGTGTATACATGTCAAAACTAACTGCACTGCTAACACCGCCCCTGCATGGTTTCTCTCTGTAGCCCTGGCTGTCCTGGAACTCGCTCTGTAGACCAGGCTGGCCCCTAACTCAGAGATCCACCTGCCTCTGTATCCCGAGTACTGGGATTAAAGGTGTGTGCCAACACTGCCTGGCTTGCACTACATATTTAATGTCAATCATAACTTAAAGCTTCTATAAAACTTAATGAAACTGATGTAGACATTGTATCCAAAACATACTCTACTCTTAAGAAGAAAGGAAAACTCAGTCACTGAACTTCTCTGAAATGTCAAAGAAGTCTGAGTGGAAAGCAGCTCATCCTCCTGGATGACTACAGAAATAAGCAGAACCTAACTCAAGAAAACAGCTCCAGCACTACAAACAGATTGTTTTGGTTTCAAAGTAAATTCCACCCCTTTGAAAATGTACAGCTTGCTGGGGTGTGATGGCACTAAGAGGCAGAGGAAAACCCATCTCTCTGAGTGTAGGCCAGCCAAGACTACATAGTGCCTCTGTCTAAAAAGACCCAACCTAAACAAAACCAAACAAACGAGTCAGAGTACACAGCTCAATGCACAAGACCTGCAAGTCGTCTTGTAAGGCTTACAATGTAAGTCACAGGACATTTTCATCAGCTGGCAAAGGTCCTTTTTGCTCTTTTCTCACCACATACTTCCCTCTCTACCTCCTGATTTCTGGTCAAAGAGCATTACCCTCTTCTACAAAGTCCTATGTGTCTGCCTTCTTTTACACTAGTTACTGGTTCTCACCCCTCCTTTCTCCCTCACACACAGCCCTCAAACCTCTGATCCTCTGTCTCCATCTTCCAATGCTAGAATAATAGGCCTGTGCCGCCACTACACCAGGTTCCACAACTGGTGTGGCGGCTTTTTTTGTTTTTGTTTTTTTTTTTAAGACAAGGTTTCTCTGTGTAGCCCTGGCTATCCTGCAACTCACTCTGTAGACCAGGCTGGCTGGAACTCAGAGAAATCCACCTGCCTCTGCCTCCCAAGTGCTGGAATTAAAGGTGTGCACCACCACATCAAACACAACTGTTTTTTTTTTTTAAAGAATCAAGTATCAGCCATGTCTACTAGCTGTAAACCTAGCTACTCATGAGATTAAGGCAGGTGAATCACAAATTCAAGGCCAGCCTGGCAATTTAGTGAAACCCTATCTCAAAACAAGTAAAAAGGACTGGGAATGTAGCTCAGTGGTAGAGCTCTTGCTATGCTTAAGTCCCTAGGTTTAATCTGTATTACCACAGATGGGAAGAAAATAAGCAAACATTTCAGAATGGATATTCAGTCAAGCACTGCCTCTATAATTCATCCCCAAACCCCAGAAACCAGCTCTATAAACCCACAAAGGGAAGAGGATTATTAGGAGAATTTCACTTACGGCAGTGGGATGGTGATGACCACATCATTGAGCTCTAAATTATCTTCCTGTAGTTCATACTCTATGTTGACATCACAACCATTTCCACTTTCAGAGGGCCAGCAGTTAACTGAGAAGAAAAACAAGGCCATAACCCCTCAGCTTTAGAAAAAGAGTAGAACTGCTTCTTGGCCTTGGGGCTAATATCAAGAGTACGGAAGAGTAGAAATGTGTTAAGTCGGCAAATACAAGCTGACCGACAACTGCAGGTCTGTAGCACCCTAATGTAAACTACACACTGATGGTTCAAAACCAGCTGTAATTCCAGCTCCAAGTGATCTCATGACCTCTTCCAGCCTTCACAGGCACCTATTCATCGGTGCATACGTTCACGCAGACACACACATACACATAAATAAAACCTTTAAAAAATTAAAATGATTAGTTAAACTATCCCAAATACAGCAGCAATTCCATTCTGAAGACAGTCACTTTGCCAGAAAGAACTTGCCATGTCAATGAAGAGCATACCCGTCAGAGGCACCTACTTGTCAAGGGAATAAAAGATTCCTCTGTTGTCTGCAGTCTCCACTTTAGTACCCCTACATCACTGTTGACTGGAAATGACTTCTCTGGGTTTTTCAAGCCAATCAGAGACTCTGCAGTGAAAAGCTTTTTATCCACATTTGGATGGGTCTGGGAAAGAGAAGAGAAAGAAATCTGAAGTTCAGAGTCACAAGTGAATGGGGCCAGCAAGATGGCTTAGCAGGTACTTGCTGCTAAGCCCAATGACCTGAGATCAGGCCCTGGAACCCACACAGGAGGAGGAGAAAACCAACACTCTTGAAAGTTATCCTTTGACCTCTACACACATGACACATGTATGCCCACACAGACTCATATATACAAGCATACAGACACAGAGTAAATAAATAAATGGACTAAAAATAAAATAAAGAAATAGGAGGTTGAAACGCAGCCCAGTTGGCAAGTACTTGCCTACCATCCATGGGGCTCTGGGTTCAACTGCCTGTCACCCTAGCACTCTGGAGTTGGAGGGTAGAAGATTAGGAGATTAGAAATTCAGGGTCATACTCTGTCACATAGACCCCTTTGGGCTTATATGGTCCATAAATAAGATTCGTAGTAAGTTACAATCCTTTTTTTTTTTTTGGTTTTTCGAGACAGGGTTTCTCTGTGTAGCTTTGCGCCTTTCCTGGAACTCACTTGGGAGACCAGGCTGGCCTCGAACTCACAGAGATCCGCCTGCCTCTGCCTCCCGAGTGCTGGGATTAAAGGCGTGCACCACCACCGCCCGGCAAGTTACAATTCTTTTTAATTTTGTGGAAAGATGTGCCTTCTATAAAGACTTAAGATTTTAGACCAGAGCTACACAATAATACCCCATCTCAAAAAAAAAACAAAACAAAACTGAAGGCCAAGGCTATATAATTGAGTATAACGCTAGCTCGAGGAAGAGTCTGTGTTCCATTCCCAAGTACTGCAAAACAACCAACCTCAGAAAAAAGACTGTGCTAGGAGACAAAGTCTAAATACTCAGTATAAAAAGCCTCTACACACCTGTAGCTGCACCCCTTTCTTATCTTCATTTTCTACATGAAGACGAATCCGGCCAAATTTGTCATCTGAGATCCTAAGCATGATCATGCCATGCAACTCCATATTCTGTAACCCTCCATCTCTCCCACAGGTTAGTGTGATCTTTTCTTCAATCTTCATATGCACACTATAAAGCAAAAGTTTTGTCAGAAATGTAGAAAGTAGGCTGGAGATGTAATTAAGTTGGTAGTGTTTATCTAGCATGCAACAAGAACTGGGTTTGATCCCCAGCTCCATATAAAACCAACTGTGATGTTACTGCTTTGGTGCACTTGGGAGGTAGGACTGGGAGAATGGCTCAGGCCACCCTTGGCTCATGAGCTCAAGGCCAATCTGAACAGTAATAGACTTTGGTTAAAAAAAAAAGGGGGGGGGCTGGCGAGATGGTTCAGCTGTTAAGAACACATACTACCCAAGTTTGGTTCCCAGCACTCCAACTCCAGGAGATCCACTGCCCTCTTCCGGGTCCTTTTTTACCGGCACTGTGTGCACATACCATCATCCTCCCCAAATACAAATTTATAAGTAATTTTAAAAGATGAAAAACAAATTTTAGAAAACAAACCAGAACTCAATGTTACTCTGGAGTTTAGTAGTAATTAGCCTCAATGAAAACTTTATACCCCTTTGGGGCCAACAAGATGGCCCAGTGGGTAAAAGCACAGAGCTTAGTGACCTGAATTCAATTTTTGGAACCTACAGTGGGAAGAGAGAACCAACTTCTAAAAACTGTCCCCAACTTTCCATACCTACACTGTGGCATTAGTGTGCCCACAGTTACACACACACAAACCATTTTTAAAAAACAGATTTATTTATTCATTAGGTGTTTTGCCTGTATGTATGTATGTATGTATGTATGTATACTACCACATGCATGTTTGATGCTCGAGGTGGTCAGAAGAGGGCAACAGATCCCCTGGAACTGGAATTAGGGATGGTTGTGAACCATCATTGTGGTAATGGGAATTCAACCAAAGTAATCTGCTAGAGCAAAAAGTGCTCTTAACTGCTGAGACATCTCTTCAGCCCCACAAACAATTTTTCTTTAAAAAAGCTTTATACTTTTGATCTAGCAAGTCCTTGTGGTGGTCACAAATTAACACTCTGCTGGCCATTGTGTTTGCAGAGACTCTCATTAGTCCTTTCCAGAATTTATTGTAAAGATAAATTCTCATGCATGAAACAACACAGTATTATACACTAAAGAATGGTTATAGTAGCAAAAGTTTAGACGTCCACTTACATGGGGGAGGAGGGGGTATGTATACAAAAGAATATTATGTAGCTATGAGAAAAAATAAAAGGAAAAACCATAATGAAATCATGTTCAAGTAGACAGGGTGAAAACAAGCCTATAATCTGAGCACTAGGGAAGCCGAAGCAGGAGGAGTCTCACAAATCTGAACACGGGCTACTACAGTGAGTTGCCACATGTTTCAAAACAAAAGGAAGAAAAGAGAGAGTAATGTTCAAAATTAAAAAATAAAATTTAAGACAGGCAGTGGTGGCACATGCCTTTAATCCTAGCACTTGGGAGGCAGAGGCAGACAGGTCTCTGAGATCGAGGACAGCTAAGGCTGTTACTCAGAGAAACCCTGTCTTGAAAAAAACCAAAACCAAACAAATAAAATGTACAGAAATCCATTACGTTGTAAGCAAATTTAAAAAATATAATAAAGCCAGGTGTAGTAGTATATCCTTTTAATCCCAGCACTTGGGAGGTGCAGGTGGATCTTTGTGAGTTTGAGGCCAGCCTGGTCTACATAGCAAGCTCCTGACCCTGTCTCAAAAACAAACAAAAAATTTAATTTTTTGAAAAGGAACTTGAACACTGGTACTCTGTAAAGGTGGATGATACTTCCTCTAGAACACATGGGTTATTAAATAAAAATCTCAGTGCTAGGCATGGGATACAAGGCCTACAAAACAACACAGGCTATTACCATTGCTCTTGTTTCCTCAACTAGAAAGACGACTGTTGAAGACACAAGAGTTACAGGACATAGAGAAATTGGAAAAACTGAGCTGAAAGCTTCCTCCCTGCTAGCTAGCTTTCAGTACTGGAAGGTACTAGGCAGACCACTGGGGAGAAAAGATAAATGGCCTTACCCAGTACTGGACCCTGAACACTGTAATACTGATCTGCCAGGCAAGTTATGCCCAATGGTATGACCGTGGCATGTAGGTTATGGGGGTAACCAACTGCTTTCTGGTTTGATCTGAGGCCTACACTTTACAAGAAGGAATTCATGCCTGACACTGTAAACCTGGTCAAAGTCCATGGTTTGGTAGGTCATAGGCCCTAGTGGAAAACCTACTATTGTTTTGCTAAATGGATATATTGTCATACTGCTTCCTAAATACTGATGTTTATACACAGATAGTGTTGCTCCTATCTTGGCCAGAGAAGCTTCTTTCTTGGGTCCGTCAACAACCCAGACTCCTAACTCTTCAAAGTGCTGAAAGTAACTGCTGAGTGCTAAATGGGACATCTTTATTAATATCTGTGGCTTGAGTTTTCCTGCCTGGCCCACAGTCAGGATAAATCTCTTTCACCTGCCAGTCCCACAGCCGCTCAGACCCAACCAAGTAAACACAGAGACTTATATTGCTTACAAACTGTATGGCCGTGGCAGGCTTCTTGCTAACTGTCCTTATATCTTAAGTTATCCATTTCCATAAATCTATACCTTGCCACATGGCTCGTGGCTTACCGGCATCTTTACATGCTGCTTGTCCTGGCGGCGGCTGGCAGGCTGTCCTTTCTGCCTTCCTGCTCTTTTAATTCTCTCTGTTAGCCCCGCCTATACTTCCTGCCTAGCCACTGGCCAATCAGTGCTTTATTAGCAACACATTTGCCATACAGAACATCCCACAGCAAATATCTTCCTTCCCAGGCTCAGGGAATAGCACAGAAGAAGGGGTGCAACAGTGTTAAGAGCCAAAGGATGGGGAAGAGTGCCATGAAATGCTGTCTTCTGGACATGATATGGCTAGTGTACTCATAAACTCACTGCAGCTATGGTTATGTGGACAAGATCAAGCCAACAAGATTAGTAAACATTTTAGCAAGCAGCAGTAATAGGATTCAGGGACTTACAAAAGGAAAAACTATAAATAAAAAGGAGAGGATGAATGCGGAAGGAGGACATATTAAAGAGTGTTCAAGGGAAATAAGAGTGAGAACTTAGGGGTGGGTATGATCAAGATACTGTGTGTACATGTATTAAACTGTCAAAGAATATAAGGTATTCTAAAACATAAAATTTAAACAAAAAAAAAGATAAGCTTTACCAATATTTACCTATTGTTAACTAATATATCCCATTTGGTTCATCATCTGTACGCTCATACTCTCTCTTTAAATATTTTATATATACAAACACAATGACGTTTCCCCCACGAACTACTAAGAAGGTGGTTATAAACACTGTGGTAGTTTGAATGTAATTGGCCCCCATAATCTCACAGGGAGTGGAACTATTAGGAGATGTGTTTCAGTTGATTTCCTGCTGCCTGCAAGATATAGGACTCTTAGCTATTACTACAGCACCATGTCTGCCTGCACGTCATCATGATGAACATGAACTGAACCTCTGAAACTGTAAGCAAGTCACTTCAATTAAGTGTTTTACTTTGCTTGCCTAGCATGCATAAGGATACTCCCTTATATAACCATATTAATGCCATCATTAACTTCATAAATTTATACTGAATTAATACTTCCATTCAACCTACCAACAGTATGTCAGTTGTCTTGTTATCACAAGATACAATACAGGATCATATCCAGGGGAAAGCACTGCATTTAGATGTCAGTGACAAGTATACCTTTGATCCCAGTGCTTGGGAGGCAGGGGCAGGCAGATCTCTCTGAGTTCAAGGCCAGCTTGGTCTACAAATCGAGTTCCAGAACAGCCAGGATTGTCACAGAGAAACTCCGTCCCAGAACCCCACCCCCCAAAACAAAACAAAACCAAACAAAACAAAAACCTAACTGATATTGGTTGCCTCCACCATATGAAATTTACATGGTTGGGAAGATTTTATACAAATACTGAATATTTTACTATAGAAATACATAACAAAAAATAATCCTACTGCTATGGGCAATTACTAGGTACAATCTATATATATTCTATGATAGAAATATGTGTCTATATACATGTGTGCCTAGTGCCTGGTGCACCATGCATATACCTGGTGCCTACAGAAGCCAGGAGAGGGCATTGGATTCCCTCAGAACTAGAGTTACAGATGGTTGTGATCCACCATGTGGGTGCTGGAAACTGAACTTGGGTCCTCTGGAAAAACAGCCCGTCAGTGCTCTTTACCACTGAGCCATCTTCCCAGCTCTTGAATTATTTTTAAGCTAGGTGAACCACAGTGGCTATAAAGAATATTTTGGGCTCTTACTTGTTTTTTTTTTGTCTCAGCCTCTTATCTTTCCAGAAACAAAGGCTCTAGACTCTACAAGAGTCTGAATCTTTGGATAATGTAAGGTTCCACTTTACCTTCACAAGAGTCTGCTCTGTGTTTGAAGTAATATTATCACTTAGAAGAGTCTTAAGCTAGCGGTGGGAAAAAGGCTTAAATTCTCTTTTCTATGTGATGGTTGCTTAAAAATGTGAAGCCTCTAGTGGTTAAAAACATATTCTGGCCGGGCGGTGGTGGCGCACGCCTTTAATCCCAGCACTCAGGAGGCAGAGCCAGGCGGATCTCTGTGAGTTCGAGGCCAGCCTGGTCTCCCAAGCGAGTTCCAGGAAAGGCGCAAAAGCTACACAGAGAAATACCTGTCTCGAAAAACCAAAAAAAAAAAAAAACCCAAAAAAAAAAAAAACCATATTCTGCTTTCTCAGAAGACCTAAGTTCAGCTCCTAGCATCCATGTGGGCTTCCTAACAGCTTTTAACTCCAGTTCAAGAGGAATCCATTGCCCTCTTCTGGCTTCTGGGGGTACCTGCACTCAACACATGCACAGGCCCATACTCACATAACTGAAGCATTCTTTTTGTTTTGTTTTTTTGAGACAGGGTTTCTCTGTGTAGTCCTGGCTGTCCTGGATCTCACTCTGTAGACCAGGCTGGCCTCGAACTCACAGATATCCACATGCTTCTGCCTCCCAGAGTGCTGGGATTAAAGAAAGGCATGTGCCACCACCACCTGGCTTTGGTTACATAGTTAAAAAATAAACAAAAATAAATCTTAAAAGAAAAAAAGCATGAAGTCTCAGCTTTTCTCAAAACAACCAAAATAGCACAAGTACCTCAGTGAGTCAAGAGATTATCTAGCTGTAACTGTTCAGTTCTAATGGAACACAAAAAGAGTAAACAGTCCCCTTACACACAGCTAATAGAGGTGTCCTTCCCGACTCATCTTTCAGCTGACCTCAAAGCTATCAGTAACAGTAGGTCTGGTTAAGGACAAGGAATTTGGGTCTTGATTATATGAACTTGATTAACCTATCACTTAGAAAACGTCAACAACTGTTTCAGTCCTGAGATAAAAGACAAATCAAATTATACTAGATTCAAATACTTAAATGACAGCATGTTAATTTCCTTTAAAGACCTTTACAAACTTTAAAGACTGATTCTCCTTTATAGTTTTAATTAGAAAAAAAAAAAAAAAAAACAGGACAAAATATGGGGCTAATGTAGCTTTAGCCCTGTAATTCAAGTTCTTTTTCTTTTGAGCTAGGTTCTCATATAGCTGAGGCTGACCTTGAACTCCAGATCTTCCAACTTCCACCTACCAAATTCTGGGATTACAGGCATGTACCATTGTGCTATGCTTAAGAGACAACCTACACAGTAAGCATAAAGTTACCTTTCCTAAATTAGCCAATAAAAGGCAAGTTCTAAACTTCAAAGGAAATAAATGGCTGTGAGTTTTCATGTTTAAAGGGGGGAAAATATACCTTAAGTTAATATCTGGGATATGCTCTAAATAAAAATTTAAATCAATAAAAGTGAAAAGGCACAAAAACATGCAACTAGGAAGTATGCAGCCCAGCCAGTGGCAAACAGTGTACTCAGCATATGTAAAGAACACATACTGCTCTTCTAGAAGAGAGTCCCAGCACCCACATCAGGTTAGCTCACAACCACCTGTTGTGGTATTTTAAAAGTGGCGAGGAGTTGTCAAACCATACAACAGGGCCCATATGGGAGGTTTACTGAGGGGAGGGGAGTGAAGGGGCGCAGACCGGTCCCTGAGGACAAGAGAGAAGGAAGAGAAAGAGATGGGAGGTGGGCAAGGGCCTCGCTTTTATAAGGAAACGTAATGAATATGCACAGGGGGTGCTCTTAGTGGCTGCAGCTGAGGATGTATCCTGTCAGGACCTTAAGGGCAGGCCAGTACAGGTGCCTAAATGCTAACACCTGTAACTCCAGCTCCAGGGAGCTCTAACACTTCTAGCCTCTTCAGGCACTTGTACTGTATAAACCCACACACAGACATACACATAATTAAAAATAATAAAAATAGCCAGATATGGTAGCACATATCTTTAATTCCAGCACTTGGGAGGCAGAAGCAGAAGGTTCTGTTGTGAATTTGAGGCCAGCCTGGTCTACACAGTTGAGTTCCAGGCCAGCTAGGGCTACATAGTGAAACTCTGTCTTGAAGAAAAACAATAACAACAAAAACAGTAATAAATTTTTAAAAAGACAATTTTTTTCTCCTTGAGACAAGGTTTCTCTGTGTTACAGTTCTGGCTCTCCTTGAACTCAGAGATCTGCCTGCCTCTGCCTCCCAAGTGCTGGGATTAAGGCATGCACCGCCACTGCCACCACCACCCAGCTAAAGAGACAATTTATAAAAATTATACTGTTTGTTTTTGAAGAAGTCAGTAATTATTACCTTTCCATATTAATGGGTGGAGCATGCACTTTGGTTGCTTCCGAGGCACGTTTCCCCATATTAGAAGACATAATAGTTTCACCTTCAGATTTCAGTTTGTCCACAAAGTTATCTACTTCCTTTCCTTTGGCTCCAAGTTTCAAAGCCTTGCTGGGGCCTGAAGGTCTAAGAGAAGAGTACAAAACAAGTACATACATGATAAAAACACAAAAAGCCCCAAACATTAGTTAATAGCCTTCTACCACAAAGATTCCTCTGAAGGAATATGAAGACCAGAGAAGGAAAGCCCCCTAGTGCTGGTAGACAACCAGAACACCGATGGTGTAATATAAACCTGCACAAATGGACACCCATTATTAATATGTAAGCATCAAGTACCCAATACCAAAGGTATAATTTTAAAATCATAAATGATCTGATGAAATTAGCATCTTCCAATCAGATAAATATGACTATGCACAAAAAAATTTTGCATGTAATTTCAGGCAGCCCAGAGATTCTTCTTAAACATTTAAGACTGAAAAACCATATTCTGGTGCTAGAGAGATGATTCAAAGGTCAAGAGCACTTGCTCTTAAAGAGGTCCCAGGTTTGGTTCCCAGCACACACATGGTGGCTCACAATCATCTCTAACTCCAGTAATGATGTACTCTCCTGACCTGTGTGGGCACCAGGCAGCCATATGGTGCACTTACATATTACATGCAGGCATACAGATTAAAAAAAAAAATCTATTTTATTTTTTAAATTGATATTTTTTTAAAATAATTTATTTATTTTTATTTTATTTGCATTGGTACTTTTGCCTGCATGTATGTCTATGTGAAGGTGTCAGATCTTGGAGTTACAGACAGTTGTCAGCTGCCATGTGGGTGCTGGGAATTGAACCTGGGTCCTCTGGAAGAGCAGTCAGTGCTCTTAACCGCTGAGCCATCTCTCCAGCCCCTAAATTGATATTCTAAGAGCACCTACTGCTCTTGCACAGGACTTGGGCTCCATTCCCAGTACACATAAGGCTTCTCATACCTGTCTATAACTCCAGTTCAAGATGATTTGACACCCTCTTTTGGACTCTCAAATTATCAGGCAAGAATATAATGAACATACATATATTCGGGCAAAGAAGTCATACATGCAAAATAATCTTTAAAAAGAAAACTCCAGGCTGGATGGTGATGGTGCACGCCTTTAATCCCGGTACTTGGGAGGCAGAGGCAGGTGGATCTCTGTGAGTTCCAGGCCAGTCTGGTCTATGAAGTAAGCTCCAAGACAGCCAGGACTGTTACACAGAGAAACTCTTGTCTCAAAAAAAACAAAAGAAAAAAAGAAAAAAAATCCATATTCTACAAACCATTAAAACCCCCTCCGTCCCCAAATAAGACAACTGTCATAAGAAATGAGGAAATCATGGCATAATTTGTAGAACTTTCTTTTAAATAAAACGAAAAAATTACACAGATATCTCTTTTATGCCTATCTTTTTTGTCTCCAAATTTAGTATCACAGCTTACTTCATTAAGTCTCTCATTATTTACAGCCAACTTAGAAACCAGATATCACTCCCACGAAACACACACATGCAGAGCCTTCCTCTGCATCCTAGGGTTGCTGGTAATACACTGGACTCTACCTGGCTGGTGCAGGTGCCACTTTGGGTTTATCGGTCTCAATGATGGTCTCTGTGATCATGGCTGCTGTGCTGCCTCCAGACACCGCAGAACTACCAAATCCCCCAAATCCTGGTGCTTTTTTGCCCTGTCTCTCTGCATCTCTTCGGGCCTGTTGTAATTCCTTTGCTTTACGCCGCATCTCAGCCTTAGCTTCACGTTCTTGAGTCTATGGAACAAGACATACTTGTTTGTAGTTTTCAGTACAGTCTACATTAGCAAGCCAAACCAGGAAGATCAGATTAGTGAAGGCTGAGAGAAGGACACTCAAACTGGCAGTCTCAGAAGGCCTCACTCACCTCTCTGACTGCTCTGAACACTTTCTCCTCATGAGAATCCATTTCTGTGAAGGTTCTGATCTGTGCCAAGTTAACATTCTCCCTATATCCCAGGGCAACAATTTCATCAAAAGCAAAAATCAAATCAAAACAGTGCTCAGATATTTCATTTTCTTCTAAGGCGCGGCAATATTCAGGAATCTAATCATGGACAGTAACAGAAAACAAAGATTATTAATTTCATATCAGCTATGTTTCCAAGTCTTATCTTTTAAACATACATATCAAAAACAAACTTAGCACTTGGGAGGTGGAGGAAGGAGGATCAAGAGTTCAAGGTCATCTTCAGCTACATAGCAAGTTAAGACCTGCCCAGACTACATGAAATCTGTCTCAAAAAAAAAAAAAAAAAAAAAAAAAAAAAAAAAACCCTCAACCTAACAAAACAAAACAATGGGATTGGCAATGGCTCAGCAGTTAAGAGCACTGGCTGCTCTTCCAGAGGACCTGTGTTCAATCCCCAGCACCCACATGGCAGCTCACAACTGCTTGTAACTCCAGGGGATCTGACACTCTCACACAAGATACACATGGAGGCAAAACACCAATGCATATAAAATAAAAAATAAATCATTTAAAAAACAAACAGAAACCTCAATCCTTTCTTAGCTTCTAGTCTTTCCTTTAAATTAAATTAAGACTTTAGGGCCTACAGAGATGGTTCAGTGGTTAAGAGTACCGGCTGCTCTTGCAAGAACCCAGGTTCGATTCCAAGCATCCAGGTGGCAGATCTCTTGACTCTAGTTCCAGGGGACCTTATGCCCTCTTCCAACCTTCCTGGGCACCATATATATATATATATATATATATATATATATATATATATATATATATATATACACACACA
>CABHPP010116950.1:0-36007 GCA_902168425.1 Peromyscus attwateri
ACAGGGGCGGGTTCCGCGCTCGCCGCCCTCGCGTCCGGCGCGCTGCCGGGTAGGCGCCTCCTCTTTCCTGCCAGGTGAGGCTCGGGCCTAACAGGTGGCTTTGCGATGCGGAGTGGCAGCGGTGCTGGCGGCCGTGACCTGGGGTCACGACCTTGCTCTCGGTTTGCTTCGTAGGGTGGTTCATGGTCCAATGCACTGCCTCGCGGAGAGGTGGTGGCGGAAGAAAGCAAACCTACCAGTCTTGACTGATTCTGCTGGAGACTGGTGGTTACTGTGCAAATCCCCGGACTTGTTTTCTCTTGACATTTTCTGCACCATCTTGGTTAGTTTTCTTGACTTAGGAAGAGCTTGTCAAAGAACACCTGAAATACTCAGAAGACTCTTTCTGAGGGTCTGGAAAATAACTTTGTATCCACCAATGAAATCGCAACTATGTCTGAATGCTTGTTACCTTTAAAAATGTGAGAAGGTGGACTATAAGACTTGCTAATCAGCATCAGGAGATACACACTCCCCAATGTTTTTTGTTTTTTTCTTTCTTTCTTTCTTTGAAGGAAAAGGGAAATTAACTTGTGAAATTTCGGAGTCCTGGGAACCTACTAATGCTGAGTACTTATTTTGCCATTATTTTCCTGAATAGGAGATACTGAACAGATTTGAAGGGAAAGTTATTTCCATGTATTGAGAAACCATTTCAAAAGTGAGCACAGGTTTAACAAAAACAATAGGGAAAAACTTAATATGTATTACATTATTTTCTACCAGTTAAAGTTTAAGTTCTGAAAAATGAATATTCTATTTAGGCTGATGGCTGGCTCTATGTATCATTTGATATCAACATAGTTTTAACTGATATTGACATTAAGGTATGATACTTTGAAAAACTTCGGTTGCTAGTTTGTATTTCAAATTAAGTGAATAACTTTACTGTCCAACATGTTATCATTAGCTACGTATAGAGTCTTTAAATTAGTTAAATTAAGAAAACCCAGTTTCTTAGTTGTGCCAGTCACTTTTCAAAAGTGCTCACTAGCCACAGGTAGCTCTTGGTTATTGTGTTAAATACCACAAAACCTTTCATTGCTCAAAGTTCTGTCAGAAAAAAAAAAAAACCAACAACTGAATAACAAGCAGAGTTAAAGCCCAAATCATCTAATTCTTATATAGTTAATACCATGAAACTCAAGATCTAGATTTTCCACTACTCTTTATTATTCTAGTAGCACTTTATAGCTGCATATTTGGTTCTAGCTCTTCACTTTTCTTCAAAAGATTCTTTTGTGATTTGGTCATTGTGTGCAGTAGGAATCTGGTGGATTTTTAGAACATTTTAGTTTATAAAAACCATGAAATAAAAGCAATCCATTTGTGTCTTTGCATTTGAGTTATTTGCATTTGAGTATTTAGGAACTACAGTTTTGAAGCATTTGTAATACTGATCCAGTTTTATGTAATATCCTTTAGTACTTGGTGGTGATATTGATCCTTAAAATGTCACCTGTAAACTTGAGAATACTTGAACAAGTTAATGAGATGGCATTGTGAGGGAAGACTTACTGTACTACTAAATAATTGTCTCATCTAGTTCCTTTGAAAGACTTTAAGAACTGAGTTTATTTTGCCTAATTTAAGGGGAATTGCCCTTTTTAGAAATCAGTTTATGTAATGATATGTTACAAGCTGTTAGAAGTGATGATAGTTACAAAGTGGAATTCTAATAGTTTAACCTTTCCCATTTGTAGGAAAAGCACTTCAGCTAGATGAAGTACTTTTTGGAGGAAGGATGCTAAGATCTGGTTATGTACACAGGATTTTAAACCTGGAAGGTAGTTGACATAGCTTCTAACTCAAAAGCTTTATATACATTTGAGATAAGGAGTAATATAATTTGTTGGGTTTTTTTTTTTTTTCTAAAAATCTTGCAAAGCATAGTACATAGAAGCTAGAAATGAATAAGGGTTTTCTTCAGGCATTTAAACATGAGGAGGGTTCTACATGGTATAGATATAAAGTTAGAGGTGAAGAGACAGCTCAGTCAGTAAAGTGCTTGCCACCCACATAAGCATGAGGGTCTGAGTTTGATCCCAGAACTCATGTAAAACTGGGCACAATGACACATGCTTATAATCACAGCTCCTGGGAGACTGAGACAGATAAATCCCCAGGGCTTCCTGAACAGTCAGCCTAGCCTACTTGGCTTATTCCTAAAGAATAACACTGCAGGTTGACTTCTGGCCTCCATATGCATATATGCACCCACAGGTACACAAACCAACAATATATATATATAAGGTACACAAAGAAGACAGAAAATCAGTAAGCAAATAAAGGAAATTGTTCTCATCCATTCAGTAATCAGAATAAGACAGCATTCTCCGTTTGTGCCAGTATGTAATTAAGGGGATAAGAAATAATTACTGTGTTTTCTGCCTATGAGTAGATGAAAATATTTTTTAAACTGTTAGGGGCTAGAGAGATTGCTCATTGGTTAAGAGCACTGGCTGCTCTTCTAGAGGGCCTAGGTTCAATTCCGAGCATCCTCAGGTTCGATTCCCAGAACCCATATGGTGGCTCACAACTGTCTTTAGCCCCAGTCCCAGGGTACACAACACTCTTCTTACTTCCTAGGGCACTTGGCACACATGTGGTACACAGATACCACAGATGCAGATGAAACACTGAGACATACAAAATAAATTAAAAATTGTTAGTAAAATGAAACTTCTGTTTTCTGTTGATAACAGTAGACATGAACTTTTTTCCAATAGCAAGAAAAAGGATAGGTGGGGATGGCAGGCAGAAGAATAAAAGGAGAAATCTGGGGAGAGGAAGATCAAGGAACAAGTAAAGGAGAAGAGGAGGATGCAGGGAGCCAGCCACCCAGCTACACAGCCAGCCATGGAGTAAGACATAAAGAAAGATATACAGAAATAGAGAAAGATAAAAGCCCAGAGGCAAAAGATAGACGAGGTAATTTAAGAAAAGCTGGCTAGACACAAGCCAAGCTAAGGCTGGGCATTCATAAGAAAGAATAAGCCTCCATCTAATTTATTTGAGAGCTGGGTGGCAGTCTGCCAAAGAGTCAAAGACTAGAAACAACCAACTACAGCTAGAGAAGGTCTGAGAGTTTCAACATTTTGATCCTCAGGCCTGGAACTCTATATAGACTAGACGACCAGACTGGCCTTGAACTTGCAGAGATCTACCTGTCTCTGTCTCCAGAGTGCTGGGATTAAAGGCGTGCGCCACCATATTTTTCCCTTATTACTCCAGCTGAGATTTAGTAAATGAGAATGTAGAGAAGAGATAGTCCTGTCTCATTCTTGATGCTTTCAGTTTTCTCTATTCAGTGTGAAGTTGGCTATAGATTTGTTATAAATAACCTTAATATTTTGAGGTATGATCTTTGT
Source organism: Peromyscus attwateri (assembly GCA_902168425.1). Lineage (NCBI taxonomy): Eukaryota > Metazoa > Chordata > Mammalia > Rodentia > Cricetidae > Peromyscus > Peromyscus attwateri. The sequence goes on from CABHPP010116950.1 coordinate 3,411, forward strand.
ATCACTGGTTTCTAACAGCCTTTTAGCGAAGGACTTGGATTTGTCATAGGCTTTTTAGGTTTCTATTAAGATCAATTTATTCCCCCCAATTTTGTGTATTTGTTGCCTTACATTTATTGATTTGTTTATGTTGAGATATTCTTACATCCTTAAAAAGAAACAGACTTGATCCTAGTCTCTTAGTGAATTTTTAAGTTTATTGTGCAAATATTTTATTATTATTTTTTTAATCAAGGAAATTAGTCTGTAGTTTGTCATTGTTCTTACTGTTTTCTTATCTGTGCTGGACTAGTAGAATGAGTTTGTAGTGTTCCTTCCCTTTCTATTTTATGGAACAGACTAAGTAGCATTAATGTTCTTTAAAGATCTGGTAGAATTCAGCCGTCGAGGAATCGAGAATTCATCTGCTTGAGGATTTTTCCTTGTTGAGGTTTTTTTTGTTACTGCTGTAATACTACTTGCTGTTGATCTTTTAAGGTATTTGTTTGTTTTTGTTTGTTTTTTAATATACCTTCTTGTGTCAATTTTGGCAAGTCATACATATTTAGAAGTTTGTTCTAGAATTTTCAATTTGTTGGAACAAAAGATTTCAAAACACTACCAACAATCCTTTGTGTGTCACTGGTAATCTTTGGTAAAGCTACTTTTTTGGTCTCTACTTTTATTAATTTAGGTCATCTCTTTTTTTTTTTTTTTTTTTTTGGTTGGTTTAGATGAGAGTTTGTTAATCTTGCTTAATTTTTCAAAGAGACAGCCTTTTGTTCTTCATGGCCCTTTCTGTTGTTACTTTAGTTCCCATTTTATTTATTTCTGTCCTGATTTTCTTTTCTTCTAATTTTGGTTTTATCAGACTATGTGATGCATCATTAGGTTATTCTTTTGTGATGTTTAGTTTTTTTGGACATGCACTCCCATAGCTATAAGTTTCCCGCTTAAACCCATATATTTTTTTTTTTCTGTATCTCATCCACTTTAGTAATGTTTTCATTTTTATTGGGTTTAGGAAATTTTTAATTTAACTTCTTCAAAAATTTATGGTTTCTTTCTCTGTGTTTGTATATTTTCTGTAGTTTCACTTGGTTTGATTTGGAAAGATAAAAGAAGCTATTTCAATATTTTTGTATTTGTTAATACTCTGGAGACTGGTGGTTACTGTGCAAATCCCGGGACTTGTTTTCTCTTGACATTTTCTACACCATCTTGGTTAGTTTTCTTGACTTAGGAAGAGCTTGTCAAAGAACACCTGAAATACTCAGAAGACTCATTCTGAGGATCTGGAAAATAACTTTGTATCTACCAGTGAAATCGCAACTATGTCTGAATGCTTGTTACCTTTAAAAACATGAGAATGTGGACTATAAGACTTGGTAATCAGCATCAAGAGATGCACACTCCCCAGTGTTTTGTTTTGTTTTTCTCTTTGAAAGAAAAATTTGTTATGTCCTAAATGCAATCATTTTTGGAGAAAATAACTTGAGTAGCTAAGAACAGCATGTATTCTACAACTCTTGGATGGAATATTCTGTAGATGTTATTAAATCTGTTTGATCTATGATATAGTTTAACTTAAAGTTTCTTTGTTGATTTTTTTTTTAATCTAGATAATCTGTCATGAGCAAGGAGTATTAAAGTCATGTCTTGTAATATGTACACAAGTAGTACTTGTTTGATAAAATTGAGTGCATATGTATTTACAGTCATAACTTGACAAATTGCTGTCCATTAATACTCAGTCATTTTCTTGCTTCTAATTTTGGTTTAAAGTCTGCTTTTAATATACAAGTATAACCTACTCCTGCTATTTGCTTGAGATACATGCACTGGTGAGGTGATTTTCTTGCACACAGTTGGCTCTTGTTTTTTAAACTAAACATCCAGTTTGTGTGTTTGAATTGAAAGATAAACCTTGCCTTTAGGGTTATTAAAGGCATGTACAAAATTATCTTTATTCACCGTAGAATGCTGGTATATTGAATTTGATTCTTTACTAATTCTCATTTATTTGTTCTCCTAATGAGATGTTCTTTCTTCTTTGAGCTTTCATGATTGTGCTTGTCTGTCTTCCTCTTTGTGTAGTATTCTTGGAAGTATACACTCTAGTTTTGGTAGTCATGACTTGCTTCGGTTTATGCTTATTGTGGACACTCTTTATTTCTCCTTCAATTTTTTTTCTTTTTTCTTTTTCTTTTTCTTCTCTTCTCTTCTCTTCTCTTTTCTTTTCTTTATTTTTTTTTAGATGGTTTCTCTGTGTAGCCTTGGCTGTCCTGGAACTCACTCTGTAGACCATGCTTGCCTTGAACTCAGAGATTTGCCTGCTTTTGCCTCCCGAGTGCTGAGATGAAAGGTATGCGCCACCACCATCCAAGTCTCCTTCACTTTTCAAAGATAGTTTTGCTAGATACAGAAACCTTGGTTGGCAATTACTTTCAGGATGTGAAATATATTAGTACATGCTCTTCTAGCCTTTAGGGTTTCTGTTGAGCTTTTTTGTTATTTTGATAGGTTCATAGTAGTAAGAACATAACTTCTGCCTTGAAGCTTTCAATATTATTTGTTTTGTACTCTGGGCATTGTAACTGTAAGATAATATGGAGAGGATTTCTGGTCACTTCAATTAAGAATTCTAAATGTGTCCTATACTTGGATGTCTGTCTCTTTCCTTGTATTTAGGGAATTTTCTACTATAATTTCTCCTCCTCTCTTCCCTCCCTTCCTTTGGTGATAAGATCTTGCTGTGTAGCTCAGGCTGCCCTAGAACTCACTATGGTGATCCTTCTACCTCAGAGTCCAAAGTGCTGGGAATATAGGCATGTACTATCATATCCAGCTATTGGTTGTAGTATTAAGGCAACTCCATGTAGTTAAAAGGGAGGTTTATTTTGTGGGGTAACTTACAAGTAAAGGGATAGGTTACAGGGTCCGGGAAAGGTGTAGCGCAGTCCGGTGGTGTTCTCTGGAGAACTCTGCTCAATCTACCTCCACCATCCAGGATCCAGGAACCAAGAGAGCTGGCACATCTGCATCTCATGACAGTCACTGAAGCCTCAATGGGTGTAGTACTTCCAGGTCAAAGTTGGAACAGCTACCCACTATACCCAGCTTTACAGCTTCCTCTTCTACACCAAAAACTTGTATTCTTGATTCTTAATTATATCCTGGAGATCTTAAAAGTTGTGATAATGATACATTACCCCCTTTGTTGCTATCTAAAGTGTGTATTCTCAAGCATTTCTTCAATCCCTGCTTTTCTTCCTTCTACCTGCTCTAGTCTGTTGATGATACTTTCCATTGAGTATTTTATTTGATTATTGAGCTTTTCATTACCAGGAGCCCCTCCCCTTCCCATTATGTATGTATTCACTGAATTATCCAGGTTGTTGACTTTCTTGTCCAAGACTTAAATTAACTTTGACATTTATTTGTTTATTTGACTCTTCTTTGAGGTCCTTGATCATTTTAAAATTCAATTTTTTAAAGTTCTTTTTAATCTAACATTCCAACCATTTCCTTATTTCTGTATTTGGTTATGGAAAATTTATGCAGTTTTGTAGGAATTATGTTGACTTTCTTTTTCATATTGTTTCTCTGCTATGCTTGTGCAGCTATTAGGATAGATATCTCTTCTGGTTTATATGTGATCTTCTTAATGAGCAACCTTTTCTTGAGGACTCAATTCCCAATACTGTTCAGAGGAGAAAGCCAATGATAGTAACAGCAGCAATACCCAAGCAAGCCAAATATAGAAATACAATAAAACTTAAAGAGATTGCTCTATCACTGTTAACCATAGAAAAAGAAAGGGCAGTGTGCAATAAACTGTGGAATTAAAACTATGAAGGTAAAGTTAGTAAAAGAATGAAAAAGAGCAGGTAAAGAGAAAAAAAGGATAAAGGAACAAAGAAGAAGAGCAAGAGATAAAAATTTGACTGAAAAGTAAAAAAAAGAAAAAAAAGTAGGTAAAATATTAGCTCAAAGGAAGAAGAGGTAGGCTGGAGAGAGAATACAGCAGTAGTAGAGCAGCCTTGCATGCCCAGTCTCCAGGACTGTGAAAATAACAGCAACAATAATAAAAACAGCAATACATAATGAAATAAAAGATTTTTTTTTTAAATAAAAAAAGTCCTAAGAGGTAATAGAAAGGAAAAGAAAGAATTAGGGTCTAGAGAGATGGCTCAGGTTAAGAGCACTGGCTGCTCTTCCAAAGATCCTGAGTTCCATTTCCAGCAACCACATGGTGGCTCACAACCATCTGTAATGAGATCTGGTGCCCTCTTCTGGCGTGCAGGCAGAACACTGTATACATAATAAATAAATAAATCTAACAAAACAAAAAAGAATTAGAGGATTCTTTCCAGAATCTATAATAATTGCAATATGCAGGTCAGGAAGAGGAACAGTTGTTGCCATTCTTCACGGTTTTCACCATACTGGTTGGTGCTGTGTACAGGTCCTCTATGTGTAGATCAGCCCCAATGGGACATTAGTGACAAGGCCTTAAATGACAATATAGTTTAGATGTTGTACTTCTGTGTATACCTGGGTTTGGTGCTAACTCCTGTGGGTGAGGAGATTTTCACTCACACCGGTGGCCCCCAAGTCAATGTGCCTTTGAGTGATAAACATCCAGATGAGGATGTCTCCAAGTTCATATGAGAATGAGGAAAACAGTACTGAGATCCACTTTGGAGAGAACTAAGATATCCCATCAGTCACAGTGCCTACAAGGTCTTAGTCCACAACAAGCAGCAAACCACCCTGTAGGCGGGAAGAGGCCATGGAAATAGAGCAGCTTGCCATTCTTGGGTTCCTCTTGTCAGGAAACTCCTGTGGCAGCGAGGCAGCTCAGACCGGAGGTAAGAATGGCATGTGGAGATGGAAGCAAAGCTTACGGTGATGTAGTTCTAAGCCAAGGAATGCCTAAAGCCACCACATTGGAGAAGATAATTTTTCCCCTAACATCTTCAGGGCTTGTCAATTTGAGATTGTTAACCTCCATGACTGACAGGAAAATTGTTGTTTTTTATTTTATTTTAAAAGTTTTTGTTTTGTTCTGTTTTGTTTTGAGACAGGGTTTCTCTGCGTAACATTCTTGGCTGTCCTGGAACTCTTTTTGTATAGACCAGGCTGGCCTTGAACTCACGGATATCCGTCTGCCTTTACCTCCCAAGTGCTGGGATTAAAGGTATACACCACCACCACCTGGCTGATTTTTATTTTCTAAGAGAAAAAAGGTGTGTGCTGTAGGATGGTCTGTATGTCAAATTGCTCTGATTGGTAAATAAATAAAACACTGATTGGCCAGTGGCTAGGCAGGAAGTATAGGCGGGACTAACAGAGAGGAGAAAAGAACAGGAAGGTGGAAGGAGACTGCCAGCCACCGCTAGGACAAGCAGCATGTGAAGATGCCGGTAAGCCACGAGCCACGTGGCAAGGTATAGATTTATGGAAATGGATTAATTTAAGCTATAAGAACAGTTAGTAAGAAGCCTGCCACGGCCATACAGTTTGTAAGCAATATAAGTCTCTGTGTTTACTTGGTTGGATCTGAGCGGCTGTGGGACTGGCAGGTGACAGAGATTTTTCCTGATTGTGGGCCAGGCAGAAAAACCCGAGCTACAAGTGTGTGTGTGTATTTGTGTACATACGAGTGAAGATGCTTGTAAAGGCTAGGCTTCAGGAACTTCTTTAGCTGTAGTTATCAGTGATTGTGAGTTGCCCAACATGGGTGCTGGGATCCAAACTTCGATCTTCTGCAAGAGCAGTACATGCTCTTAAGCACTGAGCCATTCAAATTTCTATCAATTTAAGCTACCAGGTTTGCCTTAGCAGTAGTCTTAAGAAACTAACAAAAAGATTTAATACATTTAGATTTGTAATCCATCTTGAGTCTTGTATATGCAATGTGGTAGGACTACAATTTCATTTTTATGTATATTTAGTTGTCCCCATACTATTGACTTATTATAGCATCTTTATCACAAATTAGACAGCTATGAGACTTTATTCATTCTCTTCCACTGATCTCTGTGTGTCTGTGTACCAGTACTATATAGGCTTGATTTCTATAGCTTTGTAGAAGGCTTGAAGATGGGGAATAAGTCCTAACTTTGCTCTTGTTTTTCAAGAATTTGTCTTTATGGGTCATTTATATTCCTGTATTAGTTTTAGCAACAACTCTGAATTTGTCAGAAAAGACAGTTGGAGTGTTTCATAGCTATGGTATTTAATGTGTAAGTCAGTTTGAGAAATACTGAATCTTACAAGTAAGTCTTCAATCTGTGACTATGAATTGTTTCCCATTTATTAAGGTTTTTAAATTTCATTCAATGTTACTGTGTAGAATGTATGTTTTAGACTTCATTTGTTCAATTTATTATTTTTATGATGTTTATTGGAAATGGATTTCCTTAATTTTATTTTCAGAGTGTGTATAGAAAGACATTTTTTTTTTTTCTCTGTGTAGCTCTTGGCTGTCCTGGAACTCACTCTGTAGACCAGGCTGCCCTTGAACTCACAGAGATCTGCCTGTCTCTGCCTCCTGAGTGTGGAAGATTAATGGCATGCACCACTACCTCCCAGCGACAATTCATTTTTTTAATTGCTCTTATACTCTGTATTACTGCATTAGTATTCATTTATTAGTACTAATAGGTTTTTAGTGGATTCCAGGGTTCTTTTTTTTTTTTCCTATGCATAAGATGTATCATCTTACTGGATGTAGCTTTACCTTTTCTTTCTGGTATGGGTCCTTTTTATTTCTTCTAGCTTGCTTGCACCGAGGAGAATCTCCAGTACAATATTTCCAGTACAATATTAAATAGAAGTGATGAGAATAGACAGTTTTTTGGGTACAAGTGGTAGCAGGATCTCAATCCTGGAACTCACTATGTAGCCTAGGCTAGCCTCAAACTCATGGCAGTGCTTCTGCCTCAGCTTCCCAGTTGCTGTAATTACAGACATGAGTCACCATGTCTGGATTGCACATCCTTGTCTTGTTCATAATCTCCTGTCATTCATTATTAAATATGATGCCCGTTGTGAGTTTTTGTAGATGTCTTTTACTAGACTGATGAAGTTTTCTCTTCTGGTCTTAATTTGTTTATTGGTAACTTCTTAAACATGAATATTAATTGTTTCATCTTGGGCACTGTAACTATTTGAGTAAAATGAGAATTTAGGAAGAAAAAATTAATCTTTGTTTCACCCAAGATTGTGTTATTGATACAGCTTTTCCATCCTAAGACTTCTAAACACTTCCTTAATAGCAAGCCCCAAATTTTTGATTATGGATTTGAGTTTTTATTTAAGCTCATTTTTCCAGCATTTTCCTATTTGATAATTTCAGTCAGCTACATTTCACGCCACATATAACACAACTTTTTATTCCTTTGATTGGCTGATTCTATTTTGCATCAGATTCTATAACCAGACTGTAAAGCATACAAAAATGTTTTTGGAGAATTGTTGACAGGAAATATGGCCAAGCATAGTGGTCTCTGCCTGTAATCTCAGCATTTAGGGGAGGTTGAGACAAGAGAATTGCTGCAAATTCAAGGACAGTCTGAGCTACAGTGAGTACCAGCCCAACCCAGGACTACATGGCAAGACCTGGTCTCAACAACACCCACCTGACCTCCCAGCCAAAATGTTAGAATATATGACTGGAGCATGGGCTTATGGAGTGTGAAGAAGTTATTTTGCTGGAGAGGAGCCAGGTCATGAAGAGTCTGCATTCTAGGGAGTTGGAACTTGATTCTGAATATCCCTGAATAATCCAAAACAGATAGTACAAGATTTCTATTTTGAATGAATTCTGGAGAATTGATAATATTTTGGATTAGTAAAGTACAGGAGTTGGTAGGAAGTTAAATCCATTTGAAATGCTGGACAGCCAGTAAGATAAATTTGATTTTGGAAATATTGAAGTTCTGGTGGAACTTCTAAAAGTTGAAGTGTCCTTGAGTAAGCTGTTAAATCTGAGAGTGATTTCATAGAAGAGTGTTGTAGGTAGTAATTAAAGTAAATGAATTTATTTAGGGAATGAGAAGGGCTCATGATCAAGGAGAATAAAATGGAGAACATAGGCTGGGTGGAGGAAAGAAATTCTGAGAAACTACAAGAGGTAAGAAAAAGCCATCAGAGACTGCTTATCACAGGCCAAAGAGGAAAGACTCTGCCAAGTGGCAGCTATATTCTCTTGGGCTTTGTTTAACTTAGGCTTAAATTGCTCTGATTAAAGAAATAATGTTTTGAAGTCTGGAGAATAGGAAAATTATATCTAACATGATCTTGGTTGAAATGAGAGTAGTTTTCCTTCCAAGGCTTTTATTTTATGCAAATAGTTACAGTCCCCAAGGTGGGAATTACTATTGAATGTCCATCATAATTTAGAACATTATTTTAAACTTTTCTTTGGAAATGATTTTCCTATTTGCCCCAAGCTCTTTACTACTTAGGCCACTGTTTATTTATGTTTATATTGGAATCACTTGGCAAACTTAAATACAAATTCTGGATGTATGTGTGTGTTGTGAGAGTCCAGTTAGACCACAGACCAAGGATCACCTTGGATATTGCTCTAGAATCTGAATCTTAACACTTCCTGTGGTCAAGACTGTTTTGTTCTTAGTAACTGGGCCCCAATTAACTGATACTTACTACTTGTTCATGCATTTCGTGGTGATGTTGGTTTTGTGTGTGTGTGTGTGTGTGTGTGTGTGTGTGTGTGTGTGTGTATGTATGTTTGAGATATAGCCATAGGAAATTAGCCCAAGTATTATATGTTACTTCATTTCTGGCAAATTTGTTTCCTCCTTTGAACATGCCTCTTATTTCCCACCTGTTACCAGAGCCGCTTTAGAAACAATGGGTTCAGATCCTGATCTTCTGTCAGCCTAAGTAGATTCCAGCTTCCTTAGTCTCCCAAGGTGATCATTCATTAACTTGGAGTCTTCTGAGGATCAAGATTTGCTAAGTGTTGCTCTCAGCTTGTGCTATTTGTGTTTAAAAACTTACTTGGTAGGCGTATCTTCAACAGTTGACTTCCAGTTGTTGTATATTGTTTTCTTTGTAATACTTTAAATGGAAACACCCTGATTGTTGGATTTAAAAAAAAAAAAAAGAATTCATGTCTACTATCTATTGATCCTGGATACTGGAGATACATCTATTATAAAACAAGTTATTGCCAGGTGGTGGTGGCAGTGTACACCTTTAATCCTGGCACTCGAGAGGCAGAGGCAGGTGGATCTCTGTGAGTTCGAGGCCAGCCAGGTCTACAGAGTGAGTTCCAGGACAGGCTCCAAAGCTACAGAGAGAAACCCTGTCTCCAAAACAAAACAAAACAAAACAAAACAAACAAACAAAACCCCAAGTTATCTGTTTCCTATTATGGGATAAAATGAAATTAGATAAGGACAGTTATATTAGCCATGAGTTGGAAACATTGAAGAAGTGGCTAATTGCATCCAAATGTGAAGTTGGAAGGATTTTTTGAAATTTTTAAATTTATTTTAATAGAATTTTATTTACTGGTGTTACTTTCAAGTTTGCAATTCTTTTGCCCTCCCTCCCTTGTTGTAGGGATTGAATTCAGAATCTTGGGCATTATAAGCTCAGCCCTTTTTTCTTTATTTTGACTCAAGGGAATTACTATTATTTTTTTCCAGACTGTACTCTTAATCTTATATTAACTGAAATTTAGATAGATTGTTTATCTCTTGTTTTTGTTTGTCTTTAATTTTCCCCTCTTTCTCACATATTGTTCCATATTAATGTCTGGGTGTACTATGCCTGTTAGCTAAGATTGTAATAGTCAGGTTGGACAAAAATCAGATAACAATGCCCCTTTAGTATTTGGATTGGTTTTGTTTGTTCTGTTTTGTTTTGTTTGAGACGGGGTCTTCACTGTAGAGCCTAGGCTGACCTTAAACTTAAGATCCTTCTGCCTCAGCTGCTCCAAGTGCAGAGACTACATGTGGGAGACCGGCTCCCACTTTTTCCCCAGGGTACGCTTGAGTAGGGAGAAGTGAGAAATATTAGGTAGAAGTATAGAGGGGGAGAGATACACAGGTAGTCTCGGGAGGGCCTGAATCAAAACCCACCAGCCCCCTTCTGTCTCTTCTAAAGGGCTTTTTAAAGGAATGCCAAAGGGTGGAGCAAAAGACCTCCCCTTAGCACACCCAAGTGCAGACCCTTCCAAATACGTGGTAACCACGGGAGTGGTCAAGCAATCCTCTAATGCAGCTCTGCTGAGTAAAGCAAGCTCAGATCTCACTAGGAACCTTTGTGGGCCTCCACAACTCCCCCTTCTTGATATAGTAAAGGCTCCCCAGGTCCCTCAGATATGCTTGTTCTCTTTGATTGATGTGCCTGTCTTAGGTTGTTCTCCTTGATTGATGGAGATGTCATGGAGATATGCTTTGCATCAAGCATACTCTGGCTTAGATTGGAAGCTATCAAGAAGAAAGCTGTCCATCTTTGACTACCAGCATCTGTCAGGAGAGGGTACAGCGCTTAACTTAGCTCTAGCCCAGGTCCCTACTGAGCTTGCCAACATCCACAGCGGTCTCTGTAGCTGCCACACCTTCCAGTAAAGGAGTAGAGGATAATAAAGATAGAATGTTCTCTTTGGAATGGGGCTAAGGTGCTTACAGCAGTCTCAGCTGCACCAAGACTTTTTCCTGGATCAAAACTCTCTCCTAACAGATGTTCAGTAAAACTTTCAAGAAACTATTTTGATTCCCAGGAGAAAACAGTCATTTCAAATCATTTTAAAGTGTCTACTCAAGTAAACAAAACCCAAGCTAATTATAAAGACACTTTTACAAACTAACTCAATTGTGGGAGACTTAACCCTTTGTGGGAGACCTACCCCTTTCTAAACCGAAACAGAAGGAGTGGAAATTTCTAGGAAGAAAACAGAAAAGCTCCCCTAATTATGACACCTTCGTTAATTATATTTTGGGCTATCAAACATATTCTTTTAAAAATTAATGTTACCTAATTTGTCTAGACAGATATTGATGAAGTAATAAAAATAATTCTAGTATGAACTTATATTTAACATTTACACATTTTACAAACTTACATTCAACATTTACACTTTACACAGACCTACATTCAATATTTACACCCTTCACAAACCCACATTCAGCATATACGTATTTTTACAAACTCACATTGAAAAGGAAACTCTATAGAACTATTTTACAGACTTTATATTCAAAAGGAAACAATAGGATTGTTTTACAGACATTAGCACATATCTAGAAGAGATTTCTTAGAACTATTTACCAAACTTATATTCAAGAGGAAACTCTTTTAGCAAACATCTAGAAAGAATTTTTTAATAGAACTAATTTATATTCAAAAGCAAACTCTATAGGACTATGTTACAACATTTAGCAAACATCTAGAAGAGGTTTTTTTTTTTTAGCTTAACTATTAATAAGACAGAAAGTACACAAATCATTTCTAAAGTTCAGAGTCTATAGTCAGCTTTGATATCATTCTGAAAGTTTTCTTGAGAGTTTGAAGTCAGAGCCTAATTTATCAGTGACTCTTAAACTTGAGGGTAAAATTCCCTCTTAATTTTTTTTAAGCTTAAGATTACCATGAGGTCTTTTTTTTTTTTTTTTTTTTAATTTACAATACCATTCAGTTCTACATATCAGCCACGGATTCCCTTGTTCTCCCCCCTCCCGCCCCCCTCCCCTTCCCCCCAGCTCACCCCCCATTCCCACCTCCTCCAGGGCAAAGCCTCCCCCGAGGACTGAGATCAACCTGGTAGACTCAGTCCAGGCAGGGCCAGTCCCCTCCTCCCAGGCCAAGCGACCCTGCATAAGCCCCAGGTTTCAAACAGCCAACTCATGCAATGAGCACAGGACCCGGTCCCACTGCCTGGATGCCTCCCAAACAGTTCAAGCCAATCAACTGTCTCACCCATTCAGAGAGCCTGATCCAGTTGGGGGCCCCTCAGCCATTGGTTCATAGTTCATGTATTTCCATTCATTTGGCTATTTGTCCCTGTGCTTTATCCAACCTTGGTCTCAACAATTCTTGCTCATATAGACCCTCCTCTTTCTCGATAATTGGACTCCTGGAGCTCCGCCTGGGGCCTAGCCATGGATCTCTGCTTCCAGATCCCTCAGTCATTGGATGGGGTTTCTAGCACGACAATTAGGGTGTTTGGCCATCCCATCACCAGAGTGGGTCAGTTCGGGCTGTCTCTCGACCATTGCCAGCAGTCTATTGTGGGGTATCTTTGTGGATTTCTGTGGGCCTCTCTAGTACTTTGCTTCTTCCTATTCTCATGTGGTCTTCATTTATCATGGTCTCCTATTCCTTGTTCTCCCTCTCTGTTGTTGATCCAGCTGGGGTCTCCCGCTCCCCCAAGCTCTCTTTCCCTCGACCCTCGCCCTTCTTTTAATGATGCCAAGGTTTCCCTCTTGTATCTTAAGCACAACTCAATCTGGTAAGTTTTTTTTTTCACTCCCAAAGCAATTTCTCAGTGTAAAGACAATTTTCTCTTGCTTTCTAAATGAGTTCAAAGTAGCATGTTGAAAAACAGTATTAGCATTTTAATTATCTCCTTAGAGGCAAGTTGTTCACCTGTTCTTAGTTCTCTCAGGAGATAAGACTAAGCTTTCTAACATTGCTTTGAAAAGAAACTGCATTTTGAGCTGAAAAAAAGTTTGAGGGCAGTATCACCATTTTTAGCTGAAAAACTACATTTCCCATACTGCCTTCCTCTATCCTCACTCTGTTATGTTATGTAGTACATTTTCCAAGCTACTTTTTGAACTGTATTTCCCAGGTTGCCTTTCTGGGTCTGGCAGAAAACTTCCGTTCACACAGTCTGTTTTCATACTGAAAATCAAGATCAAGTGAGGTTTTTTGTTTTTGTTTTTGTTTTTGTTTTTGTTTTTTTGGCCACGGGAGGTTTCTGATCTCCCTGAGCTAGCATTGATAGGTGGTTTTCCTTCATTATCCCCAGAGTGGGCCACGTCTATCTGCCTGTGTGCTTTTGGATTGGCGCTTTGGTGCTGGAAGCAAAAACCCCTCAGGGCTTGCTCCTCCACCTTACTGGATCAGTGAAAGAAAATGAAAGCTCTTGAAACAACAGCTTTTTCAGAAAGATTTTTCTCCCTGATAGATCTCTTTTGTCCCTGCTTGTCCCCTCCTCAAGGTGCAGAGTCCCTAATGACACTGCCCCAGCTCAGGACCCACGCTCTTCTGCAGCCTGAATCAACCAAGCGTCCTGCAACAGCCACACCTCCTCTGCGAACACTCTTCCCCTTGCTTCTTTTTGTAATACTGACTTGAAGGAGAGCCAGGACTAGCAGAGAAGATTTGCCATATTCCAAGAGGTTTTTTTTTTTTTTTTTTTCCTTAGTGCAATTTCAGGTGATTTTCCCATACTGATAGATGTTATTTCCAGGTGAGTTAAATTTTTGCCTTTATAGAAAGAGAGAAAATCTAAGAAAAACCTGAAAAGCTTTTATTTTTTTAGAGAGAGATTACTAAAATTTCCGTAAGACCTTTATTATCCTTGGCTTCATAGCCAAACAGAAATTATTTCTGATGATGCTGTGTTGCAATGGTGTTTGCTGGTGGAGACTTTTGTTTCTCTTGAGTCCGCCTCAAGGAAAATTCCCCCCTGCCTCTCCAAGGCTTAGATCTAAACTGTCCCAAATCAACACAACAGGCCAAAAGCTTCCACAGGAATCTTTTTCTGCCCATTTTCTCATCTTTGATAGATTTTTCTGATTCTTCCCTAGGATTTTGCACTCATAACTCCATAGCTAGAAAATCAAGGACATAGTTTAGAAAATCAAGGACATAGTTTCTCTGTCTTGTTGCTTAGTCTAAGTTTTTTTCTTATACTATATTTCTACATTCTACTTTATATTTTTCCTTCTTACCCTAAGTTTTTAAAAAACTTTTTATAGATAGAAATTAAGAGAGAGAGAAAAAAAGAAAGAAACCTAGATAGAATATATACTGCAGCCTCACTTTCCAACTTTGGCATTCCATTGCCTAACTTGACTCCTGAGAATAAATAACCCTGCTTTCATTATGCTACAATACTAGACATGTCCAACTGCTTCCTGCGGGACCCTTCCCCCACTTTTGCCAAGTCCCCGTTTGGTCGACATCTGTGGGAGACCTGCTCCCACTTTTCCCCCAGGGTACTCTTGAGTAGGGAGAAGTGAGAAATATTTAGATAGAAGGACAGAGGGGAGAGAGACAGAAACACAGGATAGTCTTGGGAAGGCCTGGATCAAAACCCACCAGCCCCTTCTGTCTCTTCTAAAGGGCTTTTTAAAGCAATGCAAAGGGGTGGAGCAAAAGACCTCCCTCAGCACAGCCAAGTGCAGACACTTCCAAATACCTGGTAACCATGCAAGTGGTCAAGCAATAATGCAGCTCTGCTAAGTAAAGCAAGCTCAGATCTCACTAGGAACCTTTGTGGGCCTCCACAACTGCAGGCATTTACTACCATGCTTAACCAGAATTCTGTTTAATACTTAATTATGCTGTGTATTGTAGTGCAACTTAAAAAAATACTACTTACTTCACTAATTAATAAAAACATTTTCCATTGTCAAATAAAAATTGTAAGTAAATTTTGTGTTTGCTGACAAGGGTGGGTCTCTGGCTTCTTGTCATTTCGCGGAAATATTTTTAAGGTTCAATTATGTTTAAACATATTGTTTTTTTTTTTTTAACTGCTTAATAGTATTATTTTGTGTGGATATACTGCATACAGTCCAGTTGATGGAAACTTGAATGGTTTCCCAATTTTGGAAATTATGAATAATATTGCTCTGAATATTCACATATAAGTCTTTGTAAAGATGTGTTTTAATTTTTTCTGGAAGTAGTCCTAGAAGTAAAATTGTTAGTTGTAGTAAGTTTATGTTTGCAGACTAGATGAATTGTATATGCTATGTTTTCCTGGATTTGGCTTCCTGGCACTTTGTCTTTAACTTTCATATGGAGGTATTGCTTTCTTCAGGATGCTTCTGAGTAGTAGTCTATCCTGTTGAATTATCTTCATGAGTTTATGAAAAATTAATTTTATTATTTAGACTATTTGATACAGCTTAAATAATAAAATTATTTAAACTATTTGAAACAATGTAGGTCAGGACTTTTTGTGGGAGAATTTTAAGTACTAATTCCATTTCAAAAGGTATGGGTTTAGTCATATTTTCTGTTTTCTCTTGAGTTTGTTTTGTCTAGGAGTTTTGACTAGGAGTTTGTTCATTTTTATCATAGTTGGTTTGTTTTTACCAGTTCATATTTTTCTTTATAACCATTTTAGCTTTTTTAAGTTGGGTAGTAATGCACTTCCTTCCATTGCTGAATTGGGTAATTTGTATTTTCTTTTCTTCTTGGTGGGTGTAGTTATATAAAGGCTTACTAATTTTGTTCATCTTTTCAGTTTGATTCTGGCTAATACCATTCCTCTGCTTGCTTTGGGCTTAGCTTGCTTTTGTTTTTCTAATTCTTAAGGTAGAAGTTTGCTTGAAATTTTTCATTTTTAGTATTAATGTTTACAGCTACAAATTACATTCTGTAAACAGTGTTAATTACATCCTAAGTTTGTACTGTGTCTTATTTTTATTCAACTTAAAGCATCTTCTGAGTTCCTTTGATGTCACCTTTGACTCATGGGTTTTCTTTTAGAACTGATTTAATTTCCAGTGGTTTTGGACTTTCAAATATTCTTTTGTTGATTTCTAATTTACTTAAATTACAATTGGAGAAAGCTCTTTGTATCACTTCTTTTGAGTTGAACTTATTTCATGACATGGTTTGGAGAATGTGACTCATCAAGAATTTGTTTGCGTTTTGCTATTGTTGGATTCTTTCAGGTGTTTTTTGAGTTAAGTTAGTTAGTAGTGAAGTTCAAATTGTCATTGTCTTTTCTGTTTTCCTGCTTATACTTTTATCATTGAGGATGAGATTGGCATCTGCCTGTAACCATTAAATTGGCAATTTCATCTATCATTCTGACTTTTAAAAAAAAGTTACCTATTTGTGGACTTCTTAAATAAGTGCATATATTTATATTTGTCATAATTTTCTGCTGAATTGAAAGTTTTAATATAAAATATCTTTGTCTCTTTTTTTAAACTTTAAAGTTTATTTTGTCAGCAACTCTATCTTAGCATTATTGTTTTCATGATGTGTGTATTTTCTATCCTGTTGGCCTTTATGTATCTTTGAGTATTGAAAGATATATTGAAAGTGTCTCTTCTAGATAGACTATAACCAATGATTTGGTATTGCTTTGTGGGAGGTGCTTTTTGAGATGGGGGTCTCGCTAAGAGCTCATATTGGTCTGGAACCTAATGGTCTTCCTGCTTCAGCTTCCTGGTATTGTGATTCCTGAGTGTGCTACATGCTCACCTTGGTTATTTCTTTTTAAAATACAGTCAATCTATCTTTTCAAAAAAGTGTGTGTGTGTGTGTGTGTGTGTGTGTGTGTGTGTGTGTGTGTGTTATGTGTCTTTGAGTATGTATATGCTTGTGATGTGGCTTACCTGTGGAAGTCAGAGGACAGTTTTTGGGATGTATTCTTTCCTTCTGCCATGAGATCTAGAGATGGAACTCAGGCCATCATTTTTGTGCCACAAGTGCTTTCACCCACTGAGCCATCACACTGGCCCTGACTTGACTAAACTCCTTTTAATGGAGTGTTTAATCCACTTATTTATTTTAAAATATTTTATTTTTTAATTATATATATGTATATATGTGTGTTTCTGTGTGAGTATGTATGTGAGTGCTGGTGTGTCCAAGGAGTCCACCAGAGGTTGCCACCTCCCTTGAAGCTGGCATTATGGGTGGTTGTAAGCTACTGGTGTGGGTGCTGGGAACCAAACTTGGTTCCTCTGCAAGAGAAATACGACTTCTTAACCAATGAGCTATCTCTCTAGCCTTAATCCTTTTTTTTTAATATGTGTGTGGGTTTTTTTTCTCTTCCTATTTTATCATTTTTGATTTCTTTGATTTTCAAAAAAATTCTATATTTTTCCAACTTTTTGTTCCATATATCGTGTGTTATTTATTGCAGTGTACTTCATATGAATGCTGTTAATGCCTCAATGTGGCTAACTCCATTTCCTCTTCTCGTCTTTGTGCTATTATTATTATATATATTTTGTTCATTAGCATAATCTAATGACAGTTTTAATTATTTCTTTTCACAGTGTATGCCAGTTTAAAGAATAAAGCAAGGTTTATAGTATTTTTATTAACCTATACTCTTATCATTTGTAATTCTTTGTTCTTAGAGATTCAAGCTGACCACCTAGTATCATTCTTTTTAACTAATACAGCTTTATTATATATAACTCCTCTTTTTTGTGTGCTGTTTCTGCTATGTATATACATCTTTATATGTGCAAGGCCCAACAGTGTAATTATATTTCTTTCATTCAATAAGCTTTTAAATTAGAAAGAAAATAAAAGTAGTAAATATATTTATACTTTTCCTTTGTCTGCAGTTGTCTTTGGCTGTTTTATATTTTCTTCATATGAATTCCAGCAACTATCTAGTTCCATTCTGAAGAATTTCCTTTAGTATTTGACATGTGTTACTTTTTGTACCTTGGGCTATAGAGGACATTCTTCATTCAGGTCACCACATTTGGTTCCGTGGCCCCCATAGGCCCATGGCCATCTCATGACACAGAATGCATTTAGTCCCACTCCCAAAGTTCCCATAGTCTCTAACAGTCTCAACACTGTTCAAAAAGTCAAAAGTTTCTTGAGACTCAAGGCAAGTGACCCCTTCAGATTTGAGCCTTGAAGAAAGGGTTTTGCAGACTGGATAATGAGAATGCTTATTCAGAGATGGCTTAAACAAGCTGTAGAAAGAAAGATAATCTCCTTTCTTTGTGATTTCCTCACTAATTTGGCCAATATTATTCAAGTAGTTAGCTACTTGAAGGCATAAGTAATTATAGATTTGGGGGCTGTGGGAAATGGTTCAGGAGGTACAATGAGTTCCTTGCAAACATGAAGATCTAAATTCTATCTCTAGAAGAACACATGTAAAAATGCAGATATGGCAGAGATGGGAGGACCTTTAGGGCTTGCTGGCCAGTTAGTTTAGCCTTATTAATGAATTATAAGCTGGTAAGAGACTGCATCTCAAAGAAGATAGATAACATTCTTGAGGGTGACAACTGAAGTTGTCTTCTAGCCTCCATGTGCACATCTATGTACTCCCACATGGGTGTATGTGCACCATCATATACATAAATACATGTACATACACTCATTAAAAATAACTACAATTTTTTAGCAAAGTGCAGTAAGTTTATAGAGTAGGAATTATGGAAGCTCATCATGAAGTTTGTGCAACAACAGTTGGGGAACCACTGTTTCAGAGTGGACAGTCTGCTTATGTTTGTATACATGGAATGGGAGTTGTATGTGTTGAAAGAAACAGCCTTTGATGTCTGATTTTACTCTTAAGGAAAGGCTGAACATGATGTTTTGGGTTTTTTGTTTGTTTGTTTTTATTTTTGTTTTTCGAGACAGGGTTTCTCTGTGTAGCTTTGCGCCTTTTCCTGGAACTCACTTGGTAGCCCAGGCTGGCCTCGAACTCACAGAGATCCGCCTGCCTCTGCCTCCCGAGTGCTGGGATTAAAGGTGTGCGCCACCACCGCCCGTCCTGAACATGATGTATTAGCAGTACCTTTCAGTAGTTTTGCCATTAACAGGGAAGTGTTACTTAAGTATTTGATGTCCATTATCTTCACTAGTTTTTATCTATAGAAATGTTTGAGAGGCTTTGCTTTGCTTCTAAGAAAAAACTGATCAGAAAATTTATTAATTCCTAGTTTATACTACTAGTTCTTCACAGTATAAAGAGAAAGACGGAGAAATGTCACTTCTAGTCTTTCTAGATTCTGTTAACAGCCCTTGTCAATGGTGTTTGTTTGCAACCCTCCTTCCCCCGCTGTGACTTCTGCAGAAGACGTTGTTCCTGGACTACTGTTCTTGCCTACAGTTGCTTTTGTGACTACAGGAGCTCATTTTATCCTTATTCATCAAATCAATAAGCTTTCCTGATTTTTGAGTTTAGCATACTGTTTTTATTGGACTAATAAAAAAAAAGTTTGACTTGAAGCTGTGGGGGAATTTGCTAATTGAGTTCTGAGCTTAAATTTTGTTTTATCAGAGCTGGAGCAGGTCATAATTTTGCCGAGCACCAAATATATAACAAAGAAGTTTGAATTTAGGCACATAATTATGTTATGGTCTTCCTATATAGTAAATCAAAATAACATTTTCACCTACCACATTCAGTATTTTAAAGATATTTCTATGGAGAGTACTAAGAACATAGAGAAGTGGAGCCTGTTGTTTTATTTTCCAGTAGCATTATCTGAAGTGATAATATTCCTTTGACACATGTATAATGGTCTGTTTCCCTCGGATAAGATGAACTTTTAGAGTGCTAGGACTGCCATATACCATTATCATTTATAACAGTGTTTTATATACAGTGACATTCAAATAGTAGGTGGATGAATGATGAGTACTGATTAGGTAAGTTTGAGATAGGACCTGGCACCTGTATTTTTTAAAAGGTACCTTGAGTTATCCAAGGTTAAGGTGATAACTTGCCTTCCCTCTGTGGCTTATAATACTGTGCCCAAGAAGCACATGATAAACACTGTATCTTTACTGAAAGATCATTGTTTAGTGTTTACTGCACTTGGAATTGGTAGCCTGACTGGGTTCCTAGAAGGAAGAATTAATCACTGTTACTGAAATACTGCTTGTATGTAGGAACCAAACATAATTGTTCTTTATCATCAGATAATTAAGTTGAGGAAAGGTGGACAGATAGACTTAAAAATTAGTTTATTCACTTTCTTTTTTAAAAATATTTTATGTATATGATTGTTTGCCTCCATGTATATAAGAGTACTACATGTGTGCCTGGTGCCTGCAGAGGCCAGAAAAGAGTGTTAAGATTCCCCTGGAACTGCACTTACAGACAGTTATGAGCCACCATGTAAGTGCTGGGAACTAAACCTGGGTCTTATGCAAGAGCAGCAAGTGCTCTTAACCTCTGAGCTACCTAATAAGTATTTTTAAAACATCCCTGATAGTGGGTAACTCCACCCATGTAATAAGCCAAATCAAACTGAATTAGAAGTCCAGATTTAATGAGCAAAGCATCCCTGGGTGATCTCAGGGAAAGAGAAGAAACGAGGCTGATCCCAAGGAGGCGGGCCTTAAATACCCTCTAGGCATGCATGGTCTTTGAGCAGCTCCAGGGGAGGAACTGACCCTTGGCAGGCTTTCTGAGGGGTGGGGTCTGGGATGGGAGGAGTGGGGCCAGATGGAGATTTCCAGCACTACCTAACCCCAGTTTATCCCTTCTTGCTGGAGAGATGACTCAGTGGTTAAGAGTACCTGCACTTCTGGGGGTCCTGAGTTCAGTTCCCAGCAATGACATGGTGGTTCACAGCTGTTTATAGTGGGATCTGATGCCCTCTTCTGGTGTGCAGATATATGCAGATCACTCATATACATAAAATAAATCTTTTATAAAAAGATGAAGTCAAATCTTACAGACAGGTTACATCAAGAACACTTTTTTTTTCTTCTTGTTCATTTTTGGCAATACCTAGAGACATTTTTTGATTGTTAAAAATGGGGAGAGGAAAGGTGCCTCTGGTATCTATTAGGTAGAGGTCAGAAATGTTGCTCAAATTTTGCACTGAATGGGACATTTCCTTTTTATAAAGAAACATCTTTATTAAAACATCCCCATCTGAGGATGGGGAAATGGCTCAGTAGGTAAACTGCTTACTACATAAGCATGAGTTCGGATTTCTAGCATTCACATAAAAGTCAGGTGAGGTGGTATGTGTCTATAACCCAGTGCTGAGGGTCAAGACAGGCAATTTCCTGAGGCTTACCAGCTAGTCCAGCCAAAATAGTGAGCTAGGTTTAATGATAAACCTTGTCTCAAAATGTAAGGTAGAAAGGTCTAGAATATTAGCTTAGTGATTAAGAGCAGTTGGCTGCTCTTCCAGAGGACCAGAGTTCAGCTCCTACCTAGTATCTACATCTGGCAGCTCACAGCCACGCACAACTCTAACTCCAAGGGATCCGACACCATTTCTGGCCTCCATGGGCACCCTTACACATGGTGTATACATATACACACATACATAGAAATAAAAATAATAAAGATCTTAAAGAATAACAACTAAGATTTCATATTAGAACAACTACAGGGATCCCACAAGTTTTCGTTATGGACTACTATCTAGAGGTGAAGAGGTTAAATAATATGGAAGGTCTGACAAAATTAAAGGTGGAAAACATCACCTAAGACTTGGGGCTTAGTTAGAAATGTTTATGTCAGACAATAAGGAGGACTTTCATTGTAAGTTACCAGTAGCAATTGCCTCAGTGACCTAGTTGGTTTCTACACAACCTTCCATAGTTAGTGATAAGACATCAAATACCCCAAATAGCAAATCCTTTTGTGTGTACTGTGGGAATTCGCCTAGTATGAATACAAATCAGCTTGGATGAATGTGTTTGTTGAAATGATCACAAAAAGCTCCAGAAAGGAAGATTACATTTGTTGGTACGTGAAACGATAGTGACTACTAAGGATAGTTGGTGACACTGACAGACATGATTCAGGGTGTCTTGAGGGAGAACTAGAGTTCTCCAGGGGATCTAATGTCCTCTTGTAGCATCCACAGGCACACATATCCCCAAACATGGCATATGCACATACACAAACACAAAAATCTTTTTAAAAAAGAAAATAAGATGGAGAAGGGATTAAGAAGGATGTCACAGTGTCAACTTCTGGCCTCCATACTTGCCCACACGGGTGAGTGTACCTACACACACAAAAACACACATGAGTGGTGGTGGGGGACCCATCTGATTTAAAATTTAGTATTGCTGAGTTTGAAAACCTTCCTCTATAACATTCTGTGTGGCCACACAGTCCACATCTTTATTATTGTGTGGATATGTATATGGATGTGTATATTCATGGAGACATACAGATACACTAGTTTTGGGCCCTGAGCAAAATTATATGTCTCATGTACACAAGCCTGTAGGTGATTAATTTGCTTTCATGTACTGAGGAGTTTAATTTTTGACCAACCTTATTTTAGAGGTGATCAAGACCATTGAGTAATTTGATCGTACTTAGAGGTCTCAGGAAAACAGTTACATTAATAATGTGGTTTATTACATCAGAGTAATACAGGTTTAACCCACTAATAGGTAAAGATGCACAGGCCTGGGTCCTGGAAACTTTAGGCACAAAGTAGCATTTGTCCTCTTTTTTGGGTGAGATTTATTTTTTTTGGAGACAGGGTTTCTCTGTGTAACAGCTCTGGCTGTCTGGAACTCACTCTGTAGACCAGACTGGCCTTGAACTCACAGAGATCTACTTGTCTCTGCCTCCCGAGTGCTGGGATTAAAAGCATACGCCACTCGACATCTTTAAAATTTTATTTATTATTTTTCCTATTTTTTTGGTGTCCTCTTTTATAGCTGTGTGGTCAGTGGATGCTTACTTCTCCCAATAGTGATGTAAGACTGAGCTTGCTAACCACCTGAGTTTTGGTGTGCAATGAGTTTATTGAATAATCAATCACCAGTAGGGTTAACCACATATGTGGCTGATCTTAGTCGTCATCCTTTTCAGAGGTAAATCAGATGCTGTATGGCCTAAAGTTCTGAACATATATCTTATTGTTTAGACTATTAGGAATAGACAAAGACCTCTAGTTTTGTTTTTTGTTTTTTTAAAGTAGGTCATTCCCAAGGTCTTGGAGTTTACCTTCAAGATTAGTAAGGGCCAAACCTTTCTTTGACTAAAGTTAATTTTTCACTGTATACTGTGGGCTTCATTGTTTTCATTTTTGTTTTTCTCCTTTGGAAAGAAATAGCTGCCGAAGGGCTGGAGAGATGGTTCAGCAGTTAATTCCACTTGAAGCTCTTGAGAAGACCTGGGTTCTGTTCTCAGCACCCACTGGGCAGCTTACAACTTCGTGGAACTCCCGTTCCAGGTGATCTGACACCCTCTTCTGGCCTCTGTGGGCATCCAAACACATGCATGTACACACATGAAGGAAGACACATATGCACATAAATGAAAGTAAAATATTTAAAAATAATAATAATTATTATAGCTACCTGAGTTCTCAGAGACTAATTTAAGATCTATGAATGGATTTAAGATCACATTGTACCCATGTATTGTTTAAGGAACTCTTTTGTCCATTGAAAGCAGTGGTTTTAAAAGCATACTCCATGAACCCATAGTCCATTTTACCCTGGGGTAAGATTTCCACATAATAATTAAATGTTAGATGCTTCTTGTACTTTGTTGAAATTTGTACTGGTGGTACAAAAATGGTGGTACCTACTGTGTATCTTGTTAAGTGTCAAGATGTCTTAGTTACTA
Organism: Peromyscus attwateri; assembly: GCA_902168425.1. Lineage (NCBI taxonomy): Eukaryota > Metazoa > Chordata > Mammalia > Rodentia > Cricetidae > Peromyscus > Peromyscus attwateri. The sequence goes on from CABHPP010116950.1 coordinate 26,905, forward strand.
TTCTGTTGCTGTGAAGAGATACTATAACCAAGGCAACTCTTTTTTGTTAGTTTCTTTGTTTTGTTTTGTTTTTCAAGACAGGATTTCTTTGTGTAGTTATGGTTCCTGTCCTGGATCTCGCTCTGTAGTCCAGGCTGGCCTTGAACTCACAGAGATCTGCCTGGCTCTGCCTCCTGAGTGCTGGGATTAAAGGTGTGCACCACCACTGCCTGTCACCAAGGCAACTCTTATAAAAGAAAGCATTTAATTGGGGGCTTGCTTATAGTTTTAAAAGGTAAGTGAGTCTATGACCATCATGGCAGGAAGTAGATAGGCATGGCACTGGAGCAGTGGCTGAGAACCTTACATCCTGATCCACAGGCAGCAGGCAAAGAAAGAAAGCTGGGCCTGACATGGGTCTTTGAAACCTCAAAGCTCACCCCCAGTGGTACACCTCTTCCAAGAAGGCCACACCTCCTAATCCGTCTCAAATAGTTCCACTCTTTGGTGACTAAGCATTCAAATATATGGAGGCCATTCTTATTCAAACCACCACATAAAAGCCCTGTGTTCCATTCCTACACAAAGAAAGAAGAAAAAACATGTAGAAATTACTTTGATTACATTTAGCTCTTGGGTCTATGGAAGATAATGCTTCAGTACTTCACAGACATGCCTTGTGAATTGCTTACCTAAACTAAGACTTAAAAAATAAATAGTACATTTTTACTTTAAAGAATAACTGACAAATCATATTTACTTAGACTCAAACATTCCATTGAAAAGGAAAAAAAGTAAATTTACCACTTCAAGAAATGTACCTATCAATATTTTTTTACTATCAAGAAAATTAGAACTTTAAAACAGAAATTATAATTGGAAAGATCAGTACTGCCCACCTACGCTTAACTTAACAGTATTTTGATTTTATGGTCATTAGCATGAGGAAATGTGTTGGGTGTTTTAGGGGGTTGGTATTGTATATAATGAAAAGTATCAATAATTGAAAGATTTGTATAATTCAATAAACTAGCATTTTCCAGATTATTGATTCATGGTGTTATTAAATCACAACAGGTAAAATATCCATTCAAAGTGTATTGGTTGTATATTTGTATATATTCTTTTTCAATGCTAGGGGTCAAACTCAGGGTTTCATGTATGTTCTACCAAAATGCTCTATCACTGATTATACTTCTAGACCCTAGCCAGTGGATGTTAATGAAGCATGAAAAGTTTGTTGATATGGTTCCATTGCAGCTAGAGAGATCACTGTATCAATTTAAAAATAATACTTGTCAAGTTCTGATGTAGTCAAGAGAAAATCCACAGTTACCTGAAAAAGATTTTTAAATGCTGCCTTTTTCTGTTTACTTATGGATACAAATTTCCTTTATATAATTGAGCCAGGATGACTTTCTGCTACCGATTGGATACAGAAGCAGCTGAGACTTCTGTTAGTTTTTGTTAAGCTAGTCAGACATTAAAGAGTTTGTGAAAAGTTAAAACAGTGCTACTCACTTCATTTTTAACTTTTTGGTTTTTCTTTTTCTTTTTTTTCTTTTTTTTTTGTAAGTTTTTGTTGTGTGATATTTTGTTTGTGTTCTGACAAATAAAACTTGCCTGGAGATCAGAGGGTGGAGCTAGCCACTAGTTAAACATAGTGGCCAGGCAGTGGGGGCACAGACCTTTAATCCCAGCACTTGGGAGGAGGAAGCAAGAAGATTAGGAGTTCAAGACCACCCCAGGCTATACAAGATTGAACCAGTCTAAAAGAGAAACAGTGGGGCAGTGGTGGTGCACGACTTTAATCCCAGCACTGGGGAGGTAGAGACAAGAATATAAGGCGGGTGGAGACAGGATCCCCCCCCCCCGCCCCCCCCCCCCCCCAATTCTGTTTGAGGACTTGTAGAGATAAATCTCTAGTGGCTGCTGCTCTGCTTCTCCTGTCTTTCAGCTTTAACCCTTGATCTCTGACTCTGGGTTTTTATTGTTAAGACTAATTAGGATTGTGCTTAAAGTTTTCAGTTATTTATATTTTGTTTTCAGTTTTAATTTTGAATATAGTAACTATCAAAGGAATTACTCCCACAAGCAAAACTCTTTCAGCTCCCTAGGAATTTAAAAGTGTGAAGAGTTAGGAGATACAAAAGTTTTAGAGCAGATGGCCCACTAAGATTGGTTGCTATTTTGTCTTTTTTCCAGAGCTGAGGACCGAACCCAGGGCCTTGTGCTTGCTAGGCAAGCACTCTACCACTGAGCTAAATCCCCAACCCCACGATTGGTTGCTTAGGTAGTTTTGCGCATACATTTTTTGTTGGGTTAGGCTGCCACAGGCTAGATTTAAGTTCATTGGACTTTGATGAAAAATTTTTTCCTCTAGACCTGAGTATAGTTTTAATAAACAAAATTTAGGGTAGAATTTAATAATAATCAATACATTCTAGCTTCATGTGGCTCAAAAATTATGATAAATCAGATGATTGAAAAATTAAATCAGAAAGAATGAAAAAAAAATTAGATGGTGAATGAATTTTCCAGGTCATAATAGACAGGTGATTATGGAGAAAGCATTATGTTATGAAAGTTGAAAAGAAGCAAGATAAAAGTTTGAAACCTTAAAGGTAAGAAAATGATATACTGGTAAAAGGATAAATAATACAGATTAATTTTTGTCATATCTAACCTTCAAAAAAGATAGTAGGCTTTCTGTTCTGAAAATACTCTCTGTAGGTTTTTAAATTTTGGGGTTTTTGTTTGTTTGTTTGTTTATTTTGAGATAGGTTTTCTCTTTGTACCCCTGTCCTGGAACTTGCTCTGTTAATGAATGAATTATTATTGGTTGGTAGTAGGACAGTATGTAAGAGAAGCTTACTATGGGTGATTTAGAGGACAAGAAATTCTTTCTTTCTCTTTGTTTTTTTTGAGACAGGGTTTCTCTGTGTAGCCCTGGTCATACTGGAACTCTGTAGACCAGGCTGGCCTCGAACTTGAGATCCACCTGTCTCTGCCTCCCAGTGCTGGGATTAAAGGCGTGTGCCACCACACCTGGCTTCTAACATATTTCTTCGTACAGATCATCAGGATTGCCTTGTTTTTGCATTAGAATCCTGCTATTAACACCTTTGAAAAGGTTAAGTTTGGTCTGGTTTTAAGAAGACTTTGGGAAATATTTGTAAAGCCATTGAAAAAGTATATCCAATAAAGCTATGAAGAATTCTGTATTAGTCAGGTTTCTTTAGAGGAACAGAACTGGTAGACTGAATCTATGTAAATATTAAAAGAGGATTTATTTAAGTGACTTACATAGGCTGTAGTCTGGCTAGTGGGTTGAGGAGATGGCTTAGAGGGAAGGAGCACTTGCTATACAAAAATGAGAACCTGAGTTCTAATCCCTAGCAGGTACAATTGTTATTACTGTAATTTCAGCATTGGAGGGAGGAGACAGGAGATCCTTGGAGCTTGCTGGCCTGCTAACCTAGATGAAATTTGAGCTTCAGGTTCAGTGAGAGACCCTGTTTCAAAGGTAAATTTTGATGGAACAGGAAACCTGACATCTTTCTCAGGCTTCTGCATGTGTACATTCATTCTCCTACATACACAAAAACAAGCATAGACCACACATCTATACATCACATATGGAAAAAATTAGAAAGGGCATTCATAAAAGCCTATTTGAGTAAGATGCAAGGTAAAACATTAACTGAACAATTACAAAGTACAGAAATACAAGTTTTAAAAATTTTAAAATAGAATGAAATAATCTTAGTATTCTTTCCTACTTGGAATGATGTGGTTTCTACCTCTCCTTTGACTGTCTTTTGTAGGACTCTGTGAAATGTTCAAGATAAGTCAGTATCTCATGTTGAGGGGATTTCCCTGTGGGAAGACAACTTCTAGAATTTCTAAGGTCACCTTGCCACCAATTACAACCTTGTCCCTGGTGTCTTTAGAATTGTGCTTTCCAAGTGCCTGCCTGTTATTACTTTTGTCACTTGGAAATCTTTTCCCAGCCCTTTCCCTTAGGAGACTACTAAAATCCCCAGGGTACTTCCTCATTCCTGTATAATTCATTCATCCAGGCAGTGAGGAGGGTTTTGGCTTTTCCAGCGTTTATCTCCATGGCCTCTGTGGAGAATCTCTCAGCTCCTACACTACACTTCAGGCTCTGTCTTCAGAACCTGCTATATTTCAGCAGTTTTCCTCACAGTGTTTCCAGGCTCTGGTTACATCCCCAAAGACTGGACAGTCTTCCCCAGCTTTGTATTATCACATTGCCACTGTGTGTACAGGGAGAGTACCTCCTTAACTGATACCTCTGTCCCCGTCTTGGCTGTTGCTTTGTTGAGAAAAACGCCACTTTGGCGTAATCCTTTTTCTTTAGCTTGTTCTCTTATTGGAATAGATTCTTTCACTGGTAGTAGACAGCTAATAATCTGCCATCTTACCCGGCAATCCTAGCATATTCCAGTATTATACTTTCTGTTTTAGCCTTATTTAAGGTCTTTTGTGTATCTTTTTGAGTTTTTGTTGTTTGTTTTCTAGTTCTGTGGCTAGAATCTTGATGCTGGTTACATTGAATCTGTAGATCACTGTCAATACTGTAGCCATTTTCATAGTATCAATTTAATATGTAACTTAGTTGGGAGATGCTTATTCCATCTAAGTGCCTTCAGTTTCTTTCTTTAGTTTTAAAGTTGTCACTGTAGAAGCTTTCTGCCTATTTGCTTATGCTTATTCCTAGGTCTTTTATTTTTTTAAGCTATCATGAATGAGATTTGTTTCTTGATTTCTTTTTCAGAAAGTTTATTATTGATAGTAAGAAAACCATGGAATTTTTGCATTGATTCTGTACCCAACTACTTTTGCTGAAAGTGTATTAAATGCTAAAGGTTCTGTTAAGTCTTTAGGCTCTTTTAAATATAGTGTCATGTCTGCAAGTAGGGATTTGACTTATTTTATATTTGTCTTTTTTTTTTCTCTCCTCTTACTGCTTGAGTACTACATTAATTATAAGTGGAGAAAGTAGATGCCCATGACAAGCTCCCAATTTGAGAAGAAATGCTTTTAGTCTGCCCCATAATATTGACTATAGGTCACATGCAACTTTATTATGTTAAGTTCTGCTTTTAGATTCTTTAGTGTTCATAGCCTGAAGGGATGTTGAATTTTGTCAAAGACCTTTTCTGCATTAATTGAGATGGTCATATGATTTCTGTTCTGAAGTCTCTTTATGTACAGTGTTACACTTACGGATTTATGTATGTTGGACCATCTTTTTTGTCCCTGGAATGAAACTGATTTACTCATGGTATATATATCTTAATGTATTCTTTAATTCAATCTCCAAGTATTTTATTGAGACTTTTTGTTTGTTTGTTTTGAGACAAAGTCTGTGACCTGGCTGTCCTAGAGTTCACTATGTAGACCACGCTGGCCTCAAACTCAGAGATCTTCCTGCCTCCTGAGTCCTAGTTTGAAGAACACTGGTGTTGGCTCTTCTCTAAAGCTTTGGTAGAATTTGACAGTGACTGTTTAGACAAGAGCCTTTATTGTGAGACTGTGTTATACTGCTTCAGTTGCATTGTTTGTCTAGGTCTAAGTTGTTTATCATCTCTATTTCATTTTTGTATGTCCTATGTGTTATGATACTGCACATGGGAGGCCCTGGCTGGTATCAGGTAACTACTAGGTACCTGTCTCCCCACCCCCACCCCTAGCCCCACCCCCGCCCGGGGGGGGGCGTGGCTGAGACGGGGTCACCTTAAGACTGGGAGGAGTACATGTTCTCTCTTCTCTACCTCTTGGTCTTGGATGCTGGTGCTTTGGATCAAGGCAGAGCTCTCCTAAGAACCACTCCTAAGAATCACGTTGGTTCTCCATCTGTGCTCCATCCCTCCTGGATTCCATGACCAACTCAATTATTCTTGTTGTGACTTAAACCCTGAATAAATTCCTTTGACTTTAAAATAGACTCCAGGAAATTATCACATTATCTAGCCCCCACCCCCACCCATTTAACCATTTATTTGGTACCCAACGTGGGGCAAGCTCCAACAGGCATCAGTTCTCATTTTAAGCTACAGCTTATCCCCCACTCCCACCCCCTGCACGCCACTGGGTCCTGTATAACCACTATGTATACCTAGTGAGTGCAAGCATGAGTAGACTCGCGTTGCGGCCCATGCCGCCCCAGGCCTACCAGCCTGCGGCTGCCCCCCCACAACACAGGGGCAAGGGATGAGGGGCAATTTTAAAGGGTGCGTATGCTGGGAAATGGAGTACCAGTGCAGCCGGGCCGGAGAGAGGGGCACCCCCACCCAGGCTGTGGCATGGCATGAGCTGATGCAGAAGAATGAACCCAAGCCATAGGTTGGTGGCAGTGTTGGGGGGTGGGAGCTACGCTCCGCCTAGCTTGACCGAACAATATGAGTGGGGGCAGTGGTGGTGGTAGCGGCAGCAGCAGAAATACAGTCAAGTGACCACACATTTCGCTCAGCAGCCAGTGGAGTGGGGCTCAGGGCTGCACGCCAAGGTCCCATGGGTGGAATAGGCAAATGAGGTCCTGGCAACAGAGTTAAGTGACAGAGAAAAGAGATTTAAGAGATAAAATTACAGACAAGGAGAGGAATTAGAGGCAAGGGACAGGCAAAGAGAATGAGCTTTGCCTGGTGGGCAATTTCACATGTGGAAAGGAACCTGGCAACAGGTGATGATGTAATTGCTTAGCAGAGACTGGAGGAGCATGGGGAGCAGGCACTGAGGTAGGAGCTGGGTAGGAGAGGGTAGGCACATTTTTCACAGTGAGGTACAGGGTCCAGCGGACTGACCTCCAGTGTCCCAGTGTGTCAATGAGGACCAATGATAATGATGCAAGATAGCCAGTGGACCATTGAACCAAAGGCTATGGGCCATGGAATTGAGTGGGCACATGCTTTCTCCATATGCTGCCGCACAGGGACAGGGGCCGGAAGGCTTAAAGCCCGAAAGACGTGTGGTTTCGGTACTGGGATGTTGAGAGACCACAGTCCAGCGATGAGTGAATCCTCACTTGTGGGAAATGGCCAGAATGGAAGGGAGGAATCTTACTGATAGGGTGAAGAGTCCCCACAGTGTAGATGTAACCGACCGCCTTATTAAATAAGAAACACAGAGCCAATGTAAAGGTGAAAGCCAAGAGGTCAGAGCTAGAAGCTTACCCGCTTTCCGCCAGCTAGCTTCTTCCGCCAAGAGAGCTCTCCGAAAAAGGGAGTTTCTTCCTGTGCGGTTGATTTATAAGGAGTCCTGTTTCTTCCTTCTCATTGGTTATAAACTAACTACGTGGCTGTCTCGTCACTGCCTCTCTGTCCAGACCTCCCAAGTTTTCTATGGTTGGTATTGAGATCAAGGGCGTGTGTCTCCAATGCTAGCTGTATCCTTGAACACACAGAGATCTACCTAGCTCTGCTTACCAAGTGCTGGGATTAAAGGCGTGCACCACCACCGCCCTGGCTTTCGCTATGGCTTGCTAATAGCTCTGACCCCTAAGCAACTTTATTTATTAACATACAAATAAAATCACATTTCAGTACAAATAGAATACCACTATATTTCCCCTTTCTAATTTAATAAAAAGAAAAAAAAGGAAAGTTGTAACTAATATAAGAAAAACTATATACAAAAGTACAATAACTATATACAATATATACAAGTGATGAAAACCTAAACAATGTCTAGTCCATTTGTATTTGACAAATTCAGAGAAAATAATTCCATTGCTTATCCTATTTTGGTAAGTCCAAAATATACCTAATTCCTTTCTATCCTAACTAATCTTCAACTATAATTAATTAATCTTCAGCTATGACTAATTAAACTTCGACTATAACTAACTAATCTTCAACTCTCTCAGAGACCCAAGAAGGAAATAATATTACCTAACAAAAATAAAAACAGGAAGTGCATGTAAGCAGCTTCCAAAAAAATTGTGAGTTGACAGAAACAGCCAGCCGCCTGGACAGTCACCTGAGGTTTCTCCGCAGTGTTGGGGCATCATCTTCAGCCTATAGGCTTAGCGTATCTGACAGACTCATTTGTGAAGTAGGACGTACACAAGTTCAACAGTTCAACCTCACCTTGGGTGAGAGCAGTCCATGTACCAGAAATACCTGAATTCCACTAGTGTCATGTCCTGATTCAGGATTTTAAACTCTGGAAATTGTTGATGGTTTTTTAATTCAGCTGTCCATTCTTCTTGACTGTGTATGTGTGGCTTCATCTCAGCATCCCGTTCTTCTCCACATCCCTCTATTAAATGACAGTCTGCTATTGAGAGGCGTGAGCTTAGTTACTCTTCAAGAATAACTGTTTCAGCTGCTGTTCCATTGCACATCAGAAGCCATCGGCCCACTGCCTGTTCAGCTGCCTTCGAAGGAAAGGGCACTGTACCTTTTCCGGATTGCAAAGGCCACTTCAGGGATGGTGCCATATTGTCCTGGTCTCAGGAGATGCCTTTTGATAAAGCCATAACCACACTTACTTTGGCAAGAATCAGTAGTCCTTTGTTTTACGTCTGTCCATTTTGTCCTGTTGTCAGCAGTAGATTCGAGGATACTTTGTTGTCCAGTGGCTAACATTTGCCACAATGAAAGTTAACTCCATATGCAGTTTCTTCAATGCCCATATTCTCTCTGAAGTAGTTTGGTACTGCCAGGAGCCGACATGTCTCATAGTCATAACAAAAAAGAAAAATTTTCTAAGTTATTAAAACATTTTAAATGCCATATTCTGTAGATCTCTGAAGGGTTTAAAGATGACCTGTCCATCTAAAACATCTGCTCAATCTTGGAAACATACCTAATATGACTACAAGTTCTATTGTAATGTCTAACGGCTAACTTTCATTTCTTTATATCCTAATAGTTGGTAATAACATTCAAGAATCAACAATTTGCATTATTTTGTTAAATGAATGGTATAAGTACAATTAGAAATAAACATATAGCATTTCCTAATAATATCAATTTCAATATATATAATTTGTATACAATATAAAACAATCCAATCCAATGTAAAGTATTTAAAACTAATAATTCTCTTTTTCTTTTTCTTTTTTTTTTCTTTTCTTTTCTTTTTTTTTTTTTTT
>CABHPP010116951.1:0-49131 GCA_902168425.1 Peromyscus attwateri
GTGCAGGGTGAGAGTGGAATCAGTGGGAGAGGGGTTTCTCTGAAGGAGCTGTGGAAGGGCTGTTGTGGGTGTTGACTATAAGCTGTAAACTTTAGAAATGATGTACGTACTTTCTGTCTAGTTAAGAGAATCTTCCTAATAGAGATAGTGATAATAATTAAGAGTGAGAAGTAGAAAAAGATGAAAATAAGATATATGAGTTTGTAAAAATTCTGTCTTGTTAGACCTGTGTTAAGAAATCTTTAGGTGTTTACTAAGTTAAATATATGCTAATGGTAGCCCTATATAAGTTTGTAAAATAGATCCATAGAGTTCCTTTAAAAATATAAGCTTGCAAGAAGAATCTAAGGTAGTCCTAAAACATACAGTAATAAGCTTGTAAGAGGTAAAGATACTAGTTGTAAATGTAAGTTTAAATAAGAATTAAGAAGATGGAATGAATATAAGAAGTAATAAGAAATATATCTGCTAAAGTAGTTCCCCACAGCTGAGATCTGTCGAAAATCAATGCAATACAGATGGAAATGGGGGGTGGGTTGGGGGGAGGGGGGCGGGGCGAGGGGGGAGACAGGGGGAATCTATGGCTGATGTGTAAAGTTGAATTATATTGTAAAATAAAATAAAATAAATTCAAAAAAAATGGGGGAAAAAAAAAGAAGTAGCCAAAGAAGGAGGAGAGGCCAGCCACCCAGCTACACAGCAAGTCATGGAGTAAGATTTACAGGAAAAGCCCAGAGGTAGATGGGATAAGTTAAGCTAGGGAAATCTGGAAAGAAACAAGCCAAGTGAAGGCTGGGCATTTATAATTAAGAATAAGCCTTCATGTGTGATTATTTGGGAGCTGGGTGGCAGGACTCCCAAAAGAGTAAAAAAAAGAAAAAATCCAACAACAGGATAGTAAGCAGGGGACTCCTGAGGCTTCAGAGTGAACAGAGCTAGCCGTTCTGTTACTTTCCACTCACATCTTACTAGTGTCCTGAGAACTGTAGTGAGGTTGAATCAACAGTGACAGACTAATTTGTTTAGTAGAGTGAATTTCCAGACAGCATAGCAAGCAGGCTCTGGCATGGCTCTTCCTCACAGCCTCTAGTCGGTTTTACACATCGATTCTAAGCAGAAAGTAGAGCGCAGAAACAGCACAAAAAGATACAAATGTGGTGGGTGAGGCCAGGAGCAGGAGCAGCTTAAAGTTACAGAGAAGATGCTGAGCGCACGGCACCTGTCACTGAAGGGTAATCAACTCACACAAGTGCTGAGGTGCTCTGGGGCTTGGGCAAACACCCTGATTGGTTAGACTCCGTTTGTCCACTAAGGAAAAGGACGACTGTTAGGACAGAGTGTGAACTTTTATCAGCCGTAGACGGTTTTGAGAGTCTAATGAAAGCAAGTGGCCCATCTGCCCCACCTTTTCAGGGAAATGCACATTGGTACTTACACAAAACATTGTCTAATCAACTTCTGAGTTGGCTAACACTGCCTGTAGACTATCCAAGGACTGACAGGATGCATCACCTGCCTGGTCCCTCAAGCTTTCCTGTGCCCAGAGCTGAGCTCTCAGCTTAATCATGAACCAGGTGGGGCAACCCCATTACAATTGTATGTTCACAATTATCTTCAATAAAATCTTGCTGTTTTTAATTGCAAAAAAAAAAAAAAAAAAAAAGAACACTGGCTTTGTCTAAATGCATAACCCCCTTTCTATATTGGTATTGCAATAGCCGGTGATTACACGTCAGTCTCCCCAGCATTTTGCCCTTGGGGAAAACAGAGAAAGATTTTGTTACAGCAGGTAATGGGTACAGGAACTTGTGTGGTGCCCACTGGAAAGCAAACCCCAGCAGATTTATGTAATCAGACCATCGCCATACAAAACAATACTGTTTATTTGGCCTCTGCTGGATGGTGGGCTTGCACTTTGGGACTCACTCCCTGAATCCATGGAATGATCCTTAACAAAGGACAAGGCTTTTGTGTGATGGTCCAATTGTTCCCCAACATAAAATATTATAAAGAGATCCAAATGGAATTGGCCTTATCTCCTATTCCTGCCAGGGCAAAACAGGCCACAGGAGCAACAGCTGTCTTACTCTTTTCCCTGGTAGGGCTGGGCATAGCTGGTACAACGGGGGTGGGCACCACAGCCTTAATTCTCCAGGACAAAAACTACCAGGCCCTACAGTTAGCCATCAATTCAGATCTTAAAAACATAGAACAGTCTATACTTAAATTAGAAACCTCTTTAGAATCCCTGGTTGAGGTTGCCTTACAAAATTGAAGAGGTTTGGACCTCCTCTTCATGCAACAAGGAGGCTTATGTATTGCTCTGGGGGAAAATGTTGTTTCCATGTCAATCATTCTGGTATAATTAGAGATTCAATGCCCTTGTTAAGAAAGCAGATTAATGACAGAGAGCAAGATGTACATTCAGAAGCTAGATGGTATGAAAATTTGTTTAACTGGTCCCCTTGGTTAACCACCCTGGTGTCTGCCTTAGCCGGCTCCTTAATGATTTTGCTCCTTTTGCTTACACTTGACCTTTGCCTTATTAATAAACTGATTGTCTTCACTTGAAAGCGGGTTAATACTGTTCAGCTAATGGTTCTTAGGTCCCAATACCATCATCCCCTTGAACCTATGAATGGGCAGGACCCATGATTGGGTCCTGTCATTGGTACCTGTAAAGGGGCCCCAAAATAGCTTGACCACATAGCAGCCATGACAGGCTTAGGGGCCTAGACATAGCTTCTGAGACAGGCTTACTGGCAGGCAACACCCAGATCCAGGAAAAGCCTTAAGCTGATACCACCCAGGGATGAGGTACCTAGCATTCCAATCATTAGATAAGGTGGCCAGATATTCTTGAGACTAGCACACACCTATTTCCCCTTCCTACAAAGATACACTAGATAATTGTCAGCCAATCAGGGCCCTGAACCCTGGAAATCCCTATGGTGATATTTTATTTGTACTAAAATGTGATTTGTATGTTAATAAATAAAGTTGCCCGGGGGTCAGAGCTATTAGAGCCATAGCAAAAGCTGGGCGGAGGTGGTGGTAGGCAGAGCTAGGTAGATCTCTGTGTGTTCAAGGATACAGCCAGCATTGGAGACACATGCCTTTAAACTCAATACCAATCATAGAAGACCTGGAGGTCTGTACAGACAGGCAGTGACAAGGCAGTCATGTGGTTGGGTTTACAACCAATGAGAAGGCAGAACAGAAGTGTATATAAAGACAAACACACAGGAAGTAGGTCTCTTGGCTGAAGAGGATAGCTGCAGCAGTGATGGGTAAGGTTCTTAGCTCTGACCTCTAGGGCTTTCATCTCTGCATTGGCTCTGTGTTTCTTATTTAATAAGACGGTTACTTCTACAAATCCCCTCACCCCAACCTCTGCTATGACAAAAATTCCACCCTGCCTGGGCTCAGGGCTCTCTGCTCTCACCACTGCATCAGACAGACAGAGGGACTGAGCCCCAGAGCTTGAAATAAAGGCTCTTTGGCCTTTACATATGGGATTCGGTCTCTGTGGTGGTCTTTTGGGGGGTCTCCGCAACCTGGGCATAACACTGGCAAGGATGTGGAATAAGGGGAACATTCATACATTGCTGGTGGGGGTGCAAACGTGTATAGCCACTATGGAAATCAGTGTAGCAGCTCCTCAGGAAGATGAAAATTGATCTACCTCAAGATCTAGCTATACCACTCTTGGAAACACAAAGGATGCTTCCTCCTACCACAAAGATATTTGCCCAACCATGATCATTGCTGTTTGTCTTAGTTAGGGTTTTCTATTGCTATGGAGAGACACAATGACCATGGCAACTTTTACAAAGAAAACATTTAACTAGAGTGGCTCACTTACAGTTTCAGAGGTTCAGTCAATTATCATCACAATAGGGAGCATGGTTGTGTGCAGGCAGACATGGTGTTGGAGCGGAGCACTACATTTTGCAGTCAACAGGAAGTCTACTAACTCACTAGGTGTATCCTGAGCATATGAAACCTCAAAGTCCACCCCCACAGTGACACACTTCCTCCAACAAGGCCAGACCCACTCCAACAAAGTCGTACTTCCTAATGGTGCCACTCCCTATGAGATTATGGGGGCCAATTACATTCAAACTACAACACTGCTCTTTCCTTTTTTTTTTTTTTTTTTTTTTGGTTTTTCGAGACAGGGTTTCTCTGTGTAGCTTTGCGCCTTTCCTGGAACTCGCTTGGGAGACCAGGCTGGCCTCGAACTCACAAAGATCTGCCTGCCTCTGCCTCCCAAGTGCTGGGATTAAAGGCGTGCGCCACCACCGCCCGGCCCACTGCTCTTTTCTTAACAGCCAGAAATTGTAAACAACCTACATGTCCCTCAACAGTATGAAGAAAATGTGGTACGTTTACACAGTGAAGAATTGCTCAGCCAATTTAAAAAAAAAAAACAAACAAAAAAAAAAACTCATGAGCTGGAGAGGTGGCTCAGTGGTTAAGAGCATGGCTGCTCTTCCAGAGGTCCTGAGTTCAATTCCCAGCAACCACATGGCAGCCCACAACTGTCTGTAACTCCAGTTCCAGAGGATCCAACACTCTCACACAAACATACATGCAGGCAAAACACCAATACACATTAAATAAATTTTTAAAAAAAAGAAATTTGAAGGCAAATAAATGGAACTAGGAAAAAAAATCATCCTAAGTATCCCAGACCCAGAAAGATAAATGTGGTATGTATTCACTTATATGTGGATATTACTTGTGAAGTCAGTGATAGCCATGCTATAATCCATAGGTATACAGTAAGGGACAAGAGAGAACAGATAGTTCTTATTAGGAAAGGGAAACACGACAGATATGGATGGAATGGGATGGTCAAATGAGGGGGAGATGACAATGGGTTGTGGGAGGGAATACAGGGAGAGAAAGTCAAAATTAATGGGCTTTGGGGGATAGTATGAAAGCCTAATAGAAGAAACTTCCTAAAAATTATACATATATGAAGCCAAACTAAAATAAATCTCCAAATAAAGGGGAGACAGAGTCACCACTGGCCATCTCTTGCTTTCAGAAGCAGGACTGGTTACATCTAAATGAATTGCCACATGGGAATCCCCAAACAACACAGGCTATTGCCAAAATTGTAGGTTGCTCTTCACATACTGACAGCAAGGAACCATTTGCTGAAGACAACACCTATAGTGAACATGAAAATGTTGAGTTGGTGCCTACAAAGAGTCTTCACTCCTATGTTCTAGCATCTTTGGTATAGGAAGGTACTCTGAATGCTATCAAAAGAGAAACAAATACCAACTCAGCCATAAACCCTTTATCTACAATAGTTCACTACCTGCAAGATAGGCCAGGGCAATGGTGGCACAAAGATTGTGGGAGTAACCAAACAACTGATTTGACATGCACCTACATCATATAATACAGCACAAAAATGAGATTCCTTGGCATCGACCATGGGCACTGACATGCAGCATCTCAATTAAGTCCCCAGGATGTCAGTGAAAATTTGGATTACTCATGAGCCTCAGAATGGCTAGTTAGGAATATTTATTCAGATTTCCATGACTGAAAGAAATACATAGCCTTTTCCTTTTGAAGAACACAAGAGTTTTTTCTTGAGCTGGTAATCCAGGAGCACTGTATCCTGGGATTGGGTAAATGTTTGGCTTATTCAAAAAAGAATTATTTTGTCACCAAGAGAAGAGGGATATAGAGCACTATGAAGGGCCCCCCGCCCACAGTACCCAAAGCATCTCAAAGAGGGTGGTACTACTTCGTGCAGTACCCAACACATCCATAAGAGAGTGTGATTCAACCTTCCCATCCAGAAAAGGGCAAGAGCTCCCCAAGCAGTACCTGCAGCAGCCAGAAGAGGGCTCCCATGCAATGTTCAAAGCATCCAGAAGAGGATGATAGATCTCCATTAAGATCCTCATCCAGTACTAAGACATCCAGAAGAGGGCTACAGAAAGCCATGCAGTACCCACAGCATCTAAAAGAGCTTGATAACTTCTCATGCAGTACTGGTAACCAACAGAAGACGGCAATAAAATAATGGTCATGGGAGCTTAAACTTTGTAGTTTCAGGTACATGCAATATAGCAATTCTCATTTTTCTTAACTAAACTAATAAATTGAAAGCTCTGCATTGAGTGCTTTTGGAAAGACAAGATGTTAAAAGGGTGTCATGCAAACACATTAAATAAACTAGCAACATGTAATTATTTTAATTTAATGATTATAAGAAATATCATATCATATAAGAAAAGCAGCTAAGGGTTCAGACAGGGGGAAAGTAATGACATCCAAGGTAGACAGCTGATTTCATAGGAGCTTTGAGCTTTTTCTGGCATCAACAGACACTTTTGCTTGATTCCATGAGCTGGGTTCACTGAATGTTAGGAAAGGTATCTTTAGACAGGTGGATAAGGAAAAAATAAATCTTTTCATTTTTTTGTGCCTGATTGCTTTTATGCCAGACACTTTATGTCAGAAGGTTTAATTGGTTTTTAACACATTTTTAACTAGTTATTTGGTAGTTTTGAGTTTTGTAAGATGTGTTTTGACTATATTTACCTTCTCCTAACTCTTCCAAGACCTTCTCTCCCTTCTCTACCCAACCAACTTTGCAAAAGAATTTTTAAGTAACTATTACTTAAGAATATATGATGCCTGAAAGTTTCTTAATTTCTTGCTTTCTACCTTCCTTTCTTTTAATCTCCAAGGGTTTTTGAAGATGTTTTTGAAGAGGCTGATCAAAATGTCAAAATCTACAAGGAAAAATTTAAAATATGTATCATTCAAAATATACATTCAGAATGGATAAAGAAATACATGGTGGGATCCGTAATATATAGTGTCTGATGTGGTGGTAAAAGTGTTTCTAAGAGAATAGTATTGGACTGACATATATTCTTCTTAGGTTAGATCTTAAAGACATTCCCACGGCTCTTAATAATCTCATATAGTCTTTTTGTTTTAATATACCTGGTCCTGAAATTTATAATTTTGCCTATGTGCTTATTCAAAGATCACAGCTTATTTTTTCAATAACTGTATTACATGTATTCTTTATTATGAACTAACTACAGGGTATTTGTTGAAGTCCAGAGGGGTCAGTATCATAAAGGATATCATCATAGAACCTGCTCTTCTTCCTTCTCAGCATTTTATCTGTAAGAGGTATATCAATTTTCTATATGTCATCATCATTGACATAGAAAACCCACTTTGGGCTAAATGTCACTTCTACTTGAAATGCAGGATTTCTCTAATGCAGAACCCACTGACTATGAATGTTATACTGAACTCTTACATCAATATTTTTCAGTTACTCATTCATATTGTAGATACAGCACTGACGTTTTGAGAGCAGGGTGGCTGATTATTTGGTCTGCTCAAAATAGATGTAGTTTTTTAGTCCTGTGAAATTAAAAAGGAAAAGTCTTTTCTAAGCTATAATTCTTGTGTGAATTTTCTTCCAAAACAGATGAGGCACTGACCAATCAAAGAAAGAATTTCATCCAAATCCAGCTTCACAGACCAGTGAGTTTATCTGGGTTACAGAAAAAAAAAATCTCCAGGAAATTTTTGTCAAATTATACAAGTCTGTACCAGTGCAGTTTTACTGGAGTTAATGACTTACCTCTTATGTAACTTTTGGGAAGGGAGGGCCTTGGGAGGCGCTACTGAAGGGTAGTGAACCCTGTGAGCATCATGAAATTGTCCTTCCCTTCAGGAGGAGATGTTAGTAGACACAATTTTATGAGGGTCAATAATAGGTGATCACAGCTGCTCTATTTAAGATGGCAATTTTCACGTAAACACAGAAAAGAATTTACAAGAACATATTCCATGATGCAAATCCAAGAGAAAGTACCCCATAATGCTGTGGGATGTCTTTCTGGTATGTTGTGAATGTGTGTTGCTCTAATTGGTTGATGAATAAAGCTGCATTGGCCTATTGGCAAGGTAGGTTAGAGGCAGGCAGAAATCCAAGCAGAGAGATAGGGAGAGGAAAGGCAGAGACGGAGGAGATGCCATCTTGCTGTCCAGGAAGCAGCATGCAATGGCACACAGGTAAGGCCAGAGAACATGTGGTGACATACAGATTAATAGAAATGGGCTGAGTTTAGTTATAAGAGCTAGCTAGTAAGAAAATTGAGCCATAGGCTATGGTGATATTTTCTTTTGTACCAAAATGTTATATGTTAATAAATAAAGTTGCCTAGGGGTCAGAGCTATTAGCAAGCCATAGCCAGAGTCTGGCGTGGTGGCGCACACCTTTAATCCCAGAACTCGGCAGGCAGAGCTAGATAGATCTCTGTGTGTTCAAGGATACAGCTAGTATTGGAGACACAGGCTCCAATGTGTGTCTGGAGGTCTGTACAAACAAGCGGTGATGAGGCAGTCAGGTGGTTGGGTTTACGACCAATGAGAAGGCAGAACAGAATTCTATTTAAAGACGCACAGGAAATAACCTCCCTTTTCTGGGAGAGGTCGTTTTGGCGGAAGAGGCTAGCCAGCAGCAAGCGGGTAAGGCTCTTAGCTCTGACCTCTTGGGTTTTTCTCTTTACTTTGGCTTTGTGTTTCTTCTTTAATACGACGGTTGGATACATCTACAATAGGCCATGGCCATACAGTTTGTAATTAATATAAGCCTCTGAGTGATTATTTTATAATGGCTGCAAGACTATGGGTGAGAGATTTGTCCTGACTGTGGGCCAAGCAGGACACAGGAAATCTTTCAATTACATTTGGTGCCCAGATGTGGTGGCAAGAGTTTCCACCTAAAACCTGAGAGAGCTTAAGAAGCAATTATAAATGTAGCTAAGGTCACCTTCCTAGTTCATTCCGCTCATGGTGGGCCACGGTACACTGACATGTCCCCTGGCTGTGGCGGGTTCACTGTGTGTGGGCCTGACCTACAGCATAGTAGATCACCTTGGTACACAGGTGTCTCCAAGTCATGCAGCATGCATGGTGGATTTAGCTTTTGCTAGGTACAGACCAAAAAAGGGGGGAGGAGAGGTTCTGTGCCACACACTGCTAGATGAAGGCATGGACCCACAGCCTCCCAAAGTCAGCAGAGAACATGGCTCCCAGAGCTGGTGGTAAATTACTTCCACCATGTTGAGAAGCTGAGGTGGTTGGAGCCTGCAGCCAAGGTTGCCATTTCAGTCCTAGCCATGTTGCAGCTTAAAGCAATAGTCAGAAAATGATTACAGAAACACAGTAAGAACCGATTCAGATGGAATAAAACTCTAAACAGTTTACAGTGTGAGTAAAAATGTATGTAGGCTTGAAAGAGAGAGGAAAAGAAGTATGTGTAGTTATATAAGGAAATAGTTTTTAAAAATAAAGTCTTTAAAGAGACAGTAAAAATTACATAAAAGATAAGTCACATAAAGATGGAAATCACACAGAGAGTCTGGATTATATTGTCTTTGAGATTTTTAACTACAGAAAGACATTTGATTGTAAAGGCTCCTGAGTTAAACCAATATGTATATTTTAAAGATATCTTGACTTCAAAATGTGTGTCTAAGGATATGTTGTTTTGGAAACGATGTTCTGCTTTTGTTTCCACATAAGATGAGGACCTGTGGATTGCTTCCAGGCTAATATGCTTTGATCATCCAAGACCCCTGAAAGGTCTTCGATGATCCATGGCCCAGATGATCCAACATCCAGAATTGCTTCTAGGCAACTGGTACAGACAATTAGCCTCACAGACTACTCCAGTCAGTACTTGACCATAATTCTTAATTTTCTCAGGATCCCCATAAGATTGCCAGCGCCCCCATCCAAGCAGGAAGCAGTATGAGAAGCTACATCCAAATTCCCAAGATATTGTTTACAAATGTTTACTCTTATTTAAAAGGAGTTTGATTATAAATGCAATCTCTTTCTAAAGAAAAAAGGGGAGATATATATATATATATATATATATATATATATATGATAAAGGGTAGATTATTGAATCTACATTTAAAGAGCAACAACTTGTTTGAAATGTTTTACATTGCTATGGATTTCAGTTTATTGATACAAATTTGAAGTTAATTTTGTTATACTATATATATTTCTATACTTGTTTAAGGTATTATGTTTATGCAACTCATTTAAAATTATAATGTTTAATTAAGAAGTACAGATTAATAATTAGTCATCCATGATAATTAAACTTATAGTCATGTTAGTTAAGTTTTCTAGGTATACATAGATATAAATTCAATTAGGTAGGCAATCTTCAAACACTTCAAAGACCTACAGAATATGGCATTTAAAATGTTTTAAAAACTTAAGACGTTCTGGATAGTGAGACACCTTTGCTCCTGGCAGCACTGATTTACTTCAAAAAGGAAGATGGGCATCAAAGACACTCCATATGGAGTTTACCTTCTTCTTGGCAAAAATAGGCATTTGGGCAAGAAACAGCTCTTGCCTTGACTGCTGATAATATGTTGTATAAACTGGACATACAGGACCCATAAGAAAATGAACACTGAATTTGCCAAAACAAGGCAAAATGATCTTTTAGTTTCCTGCTTCACAGAGGAGACTGCCAGACATTCTACATGACACAGGGAGCAGCAACTAAAAAACTCTAGGCCTGTTGGCTGAAGATGGATGCCCCAACACTGCAGAGAAACTTCGGATGACTATCCAGGTAGCCAGCTGTCTCTGTCATCCTATGCTTTTGGAAGTTGCTAAAAAAGCACTTCCTATTTACTTAGGTAATATTATATTCTTCTGGAGTCTTTAATGTAGTTGAAGACTAGATAATTATAATTTTCTTTGGTTATGATAAAAGATAAATTAGATATAAAACTTTAGACTCACAAATATAGGATAGATAGAATATTTTCTTTAATTTTGCCAAATACAAATAGACTAGATATAACTGTAATTCTTGCTTGATAACTGTTTTATTATATGTAATTTTACTATGTTAGAGTTAAAACTTCCCTTTTTGATTAGATAGAAAAGGGGAAGTGCTATGGAATGTCTTTATGTATGCTGTGGATATATGTTGCTCTGATTGGTTGATAAATAAAGCTGCATTGGCCTATGGCAAGGCAGCTTAGAGGCAGGTAGAAATAAAAGCAGACAAACAGGAAGAGATGCCAGCCTGCCTTAGTAAAAATAGTTGTGTCACAGAAAATCACACAAGACAATCAAGAGTTGTGGAAGAACAAAGCTAGAATGCAAAACTCAGATATTTCAACAGGTTCAAAAAGGATGGAAAACACACACACACACACACACACACACACACACACATCTAGGAAACACAATAGTATAGTTTACATGTTAAATATATAACAGATTCAAGAGTTAGCAAATGTGGGTCTTTATCTTGCAAAGGACCTGAAGTTTTCTTGTATAAGTATCTGGAGGATTATAGTTTTGGCATTATTTTGAGGTTGAGGTCACAAAACACTTGACAAATGAAACTTAAAGAAGGAAGGGCTAATTTCAGTTCATGATTTGAGAGGATACCGTCTGTCACAAAACTGAAAGAATGGTGGTGGAAAAGTGAGGTCATATTATGCCAGCAAAAGAAGGAGGTTTAGTCACCTATTGCTGGATTCTAATGGGGATTTTGTTAGGTTTAACTTTTTTAAACATCCTGTTTATTCTTTTAATCTGTCCAGAATTCTGAGTTCTATATGTACAATAAATTTTTGAATCTATGCCAAAGCTTTAGCTATTAATTGAGAGGTTTTTTTATTTCTATGAAAGCCAGGCAATTGTTGGACCCCATTGTTACAGGGAAACCAACTCAGATCACCTAGAGGAGTTGTTCAGAATGGACCCTTCTGTCCAAAGCTGACTAAGCAGACTTTAAATAATTTTTACTAAGTTTTTTAAAGAAGGACTAAAGATATTTGCTTAAAAAAATTTCCTTTGTCCTTCTAAACGTTATAAAAATTTAAAGGTATAAATAGTGTAGTGAGAAGGGGCCAGCTTAAAAAAAAAAAAACCCACACTGACTCTGGAACCCAGAACCAGTGAAAGAAACACAACCTGGATCTGGGACCCTAGCCAGTGAAAGGAACACTTTATCCCTGAACCCAGAACCAAAGAAACATTCTCTGACTCTGAAACCAGTGGCAAAGACACTTTGTCCCTAGAACCAGAATCAGTGAAAGAAATATGCCCTGGCCTTAGAAGTAGAGCCAAAAAGCTAAGAAAGGCCAGTAAAAGAAAACACAGCTTGGCTCTGAAATCAGGGTCATCTCTGCCCCTGACCAACGAAACTAACCAATCCCTGAGCAGGAAAACTAACCAATCCCTGAACATAAAATCTTCTCCCTGGAGAAACCCAGCCCCTAGGAAATCCTATATAAACCACCCTGCCTGTTCAATTGTTGGCTGTGCTTTCCAGCCCTGGTAGAGGCTGCCACTCTCCTGGACTCCTCCTTCCCAAATAAATCTGTTTCCCAAGAGTCTTGGGTGGGAAGATTTTCATTCACTGGTGTAGAGAAGAACCTTGCTAAGACATCCCTTAGGGGTCTGAGCAGAAAAAACCTTGCAGAGACGTTCTCATAAGGGGCTGAGCAAGGCAGAGCAAAACAGAAGAACCTTGCTGAGACGTCCCTTAGGGGAGCAGAAAAGTAACAACTTTTCACTGGAGCCAAAGGAGATTCTACATTTCTGCAAGGGTTTCCTCTTAAGCAGAGTGAAGCAAAAGAAGCAACATCTTGGGCCAGAGAAGAAACACAGCTCTGCTGGGAAGCCCTCTTAAGTGGGGGCTGAGCAAAGCTCAGCTATAGCAGCTCTCCAGGAGAGGAGCAGGATTGTTATATCCTGTGAGGAGACCATCCCCCACCACACCCCAACTCAAGGTATAGCCTGACTCCCTGAATAGTTAGGATACCATTCCCTCCAGAGCTGAGCTGTCCCATTGCAGCTCCAGTTGCCAGAGGTGTCCTAGAAGCTCAAGGTATAGCCTAACTCCCAGAGCAGTCGGGATAACTTTCCCCCAGAGTTGCAACACTCGATTACAAATTGGTCCCAGGTGCTAGAGATAGCTCAAAAGTTATTTAACAACAGAGAAATGACTGGAACAAGATCTTTTGCATAAACTGAAAACCATGTCACCTTTTCTGATGAGTCACAGTTAGATTTAACAGTTACATAGCAAAATTTGGGTGTCCTACCCTCAGTCAGAGGAATATCTCTTAGTTAAAAGTCCTGCCTCTAGCCGGGCATTGGTGGCGCACGCCTTTAATCCCAGCACTCGGGAGGCAGAGGCAGGCGGATCTCTGTGAGTTCGAGGTCAGCCTGGGCTACCAAGTGAGCTCCAGGAAAGGCGCAAAGCTACACAGAGAAACCCTGTCTCGAAAAACCCAAAAAAGGGGCTGGAGAGATGGCTCAGAGGTTAAGAGCACTGACTGCTCTTCCAGAGGTCCTGAGTTCAATTCCCAGCAACCACATGGTGGCTCACAACCATCTGTAATGAGATCTGGCGCCCTCTTCTGTATACATAATAAATAAAATAAATCTTTAAAAAAAAAAAAAAAGAAAAAAAAGAAAAACCCAAAAAAAAAAAAAAAAGTCCTGCCTCCAATCAAAATATACAGTTGAACTATCTCTCAGATTAAACAATACCCAATAACTTTGTAAACAAAAAGGGAAAATTGTCATCCATATTGCCTATACTCATTAGTCCAAGCTATCTTTGTCCAGGCTATTCTTAAACTTGTAGTGATCCTCCTGTCTGTGACTCCTACATGCTGAGACTACAGGCATGGACCACCATGCTTGGCAAAAAAAAAAAAAAAAAAGCCTTTAAAATTTGTCTGGCATACTTCTGTTCCTCCAAATATCAATTACTTTAAAGCTAATTAGAAAGTTTTATACCTTAACATTTTTATTAAATGCATTTAACAGCCAGAAAACTTCCCCATGTATCAATGCAAGTTTTTGTCAAGAAAATCACACAATATCAGTGTATATTTTCAAAATTATTTCCACATAAGATTTTTTTTTTTCCCATAAAGCAGTTACTTTCTCGCTGAGTTAAAATGTCTTCTTTCCCTTAAATCAACAGAAATGTAAACCAGGCTTTTCAGCACACAGCTCTATAGTCCCAGAACTTGTGAGGCAAAGGTGGTATTATAAATTCAAGGCCAGACTAGGCTATATAGTAAGAATATATCTCAAAAATTTTAAATTAAGTTACATTTAAAATTTCTGTATGTGCTACAGTCACATAGGTATCCATCTGGCACAGCAAGTTGTTTTGTTTTAGTTTTCAAACAGGGCCTCACAATGAACCCTGACTGGTTGAGAACTCATTATGTAGTTCAGGCAGGCCTCAAAAATTCACAAGATCCACTGTATTATGCACAGTAATGGAGATGAAAAATAATCACCAATACCACCAAGCTATAAATCCTACAAAGTGCCCTGCCTGTAAGATATACTGGTGCAATAGTGTTGATGTTAATTTTTGTGATATTGGTTGTTTTGATTTTCATTTTTTTGGAGGGAAAGGGAGAAGTTAGGGAAAGGGAGAGAGAGTAAATCTGAAGCTCAGTGGGTAGAGAGGTAGGGAAGATCTAGCAGAAATTGGATGAGAAAAACATTATCAAAATATATAACATGCAAAACTTTTAGATAAAAAGGAAAAGAGTGCTGTATGATACAAAGGACTGACAATTATTTATTACCTCTACAACCTCAAAAAGATTCAAGAGACTAGAATACAGTATTTTTTATTAACACAAACAAACACAATTCATCTTCATGCTCAAGAACTCACTTCTTTTTGTTTTTTATAGGTTTGTTTTATGGTGCTGAGAGCTGAAACCAGAGTTGCAAACATGCCTGGCAATAGCTCTGCTACTGATGAACCCAAGCTCTCCTCCCCCTCCTCTCCATTTTTGAGACAGGGTTTCCGTATATAATCCAAGCCTCAACTCCTCTCCCTTAGCTACTGTGATAGGGCAAAGCAGTGCAGACATTCCTCCTTCTTGTACTCTTGTTGAGGCTATTTCAGGTTTGACTGGAATTTGATCTCCTTGATGGAGAACCCCATGGAAAATTATCCAACTTTATTCTAGGAACCCAAAGTCAATGTTTGCCTGCTCAGAACCCCCACCCACAACTAATGGCTTACCTTAGCTTCTGTTAAACTGCTAAGGAACCAATATTTTGTTTTTTGATTATAAAAGCCTCTTGGTTCAGAATAACTGAGTGTAGTCCCAGCTGGCTTCATCTCTGCTGAGCTCCCCAAAGCATTTTGTAGACCCCAACAAGATCCCCAAAAACTGGACTCAGACACTTAGGGGCCCCAGGATCCCTAGGAGCAGGCAAGAGTGTACCAGTTGCACCTTGACATGATCAGGACTCTAAGAAAATCCTTTCTGCCCAATTTTGATAAGCACTCCAGGAGCATCCCTGATCTGATCATCTGATCTGAACACCCCTGGAGGTAAATTTGGTCTGTAAGAGGCACTATCTGGTTAGGACATAAGAAGAGAGGTTGGATGCAACTAAATGTGTGGTGGCCACCCATAGTTTTTAGTATGTTGTCTTTCTATATTAATGTGTCTCCCTGTGTGTCTATGTGTTTCTGTCAGTTCTGTTTGTTAGAAAAACTACTAAAATGGAAGGAGGGAGTAAGTTGTCCTGAAGTATTCTGTTTGTTAATTCACTGCCCCCAAGGCAGTACATGACTTCCCACAGGATATACCAGGCCACCCACCCATGCTGTGGTGCCCCACCCCATTGCAGAGGCCATCATCAGAGAAAAACTCAAAAGAAGGAAAGGAGACATAGATGAGATAATTAGTATTAGTCTCTAATTACTTGGTCCCCATGGCTAACTACCTTACTGTCAGCATTATTATGGTCACTGAGTCTTATCTGAGCAAGCTAGTGATGGGACCCTGCATCCTCAACTGCATGGCCAACTAAGCTGTGAGTCCTTAGGACCAAATATGATCCCCTAGAACAGCATGAGTCAATGATGTGTCTCATGTTCATAGAACCAATAGGAAATGTAACAGCACAAGACAGTGCAGAGGTTCCTCCATCTTGTACTCTTGCTGAGGTCATTTTAGACTTAACTAGAATTTGAGCTCCTTGATGGAGAATCCATGGGAAAGTACCCTATTCTAGGAACTAGAATAGGTTAACTATTCTAGGAATAGCTCTATTCTAGGAACCCAAGGTCAAGATGCCTCAGCTAACTTAGCTTCTGTTAAACTGCTTGCTTGTACAAACCTCCCCGTGCTGCTGCTGAGCAAGATACGAGGACATGGTTTTTGCCTTTAAAAGCTCCTTGGTCTGAATGCTCAGAGACATGCTTAGGTCCAGAATACCTGAGTGTAGTCCAAGCCAGCTGGAACAAAGACTTTCAACTGGCTATAAACTATGTCTGGATGATCGTCTCTGGTGGGATCCTCATAACAGTACCTGAGAGCTGGAATTTGAGGCATGTACCACACCACCATATACACCTCCATTCATATATTTGTTCGTTCTCGTCCTCTCTCTCTCTCTCTCTCTCCCTCCCTCCCTCCCTCCCTCCCTCTCTCTCTCAACACAGAGTTTCCCTGTGTAGCCTGGGCTGTCCTGGAACTCACTCAGTAGATGGCCTTAAACTCAAAGATCCACCTGACTCTTCCTCCTGAGTGCTGGGATTAATGGCATGTGCCACCATCACCCAGCATATATGTCATTTCTTAAGATAATTAACAAGCTTTTCAATGCATAAAATAAATAATGGTTGCCCTCAACACATTACAAAGTAACAAAGGTCTCAAGTATTATCTTGTTTGTGGTTTTTAAAACTGTATCACTATGTAGTCATAGGCTGGCCTCACTATATAGTTCAAGCTAGCCTTGAATTTGTGATCTTCTTGTCTCAGCTTTCTGAATGCAGAGATTATAGGTATGAGCCACTATACATGGCCCTGGAATTGAATATATTACCACCTAGATAGCAATGGTACCTCGTTAGCTATAACAATCAAAACCTGTTTGCAAACAGGGGACAAAATCTTCAAACACCACTGACACACCACTACTGTCTATGAGATGAATAGCAAATAACTATCAGGCTCTGAGTCATTCTCTTAGAAAATAACATTCTCCAAGCTATTAGACCTACTACTGAACTAGAAAACAGAAAGAATACAAGGATTTGTAAGTAAAATTACACGTTACAGGTTGAGAATCACTGATCTAGACACACTTGCCATATGGTAAGGCCTTCAGAAGAAACTCAAACATATCTTTAGATGCGCTGAAATAATTTTCCCATCTGGCATATGCACTTCTCTTTTGATTTTTTGCTCCCAAATCCATTGTCCCACATTCTATCTGTTCTGAAAAGGTATTTGTTTTTGGATGATACAAATACATAATTAGTAAAAGTATATGCAAATACCAACATTGAGAATTACATGCAGGAGAACTTTTCCAAAATTATCATTAAGGAAATTCTAAACTGGAAGGCTTAGAAATGCCAAACAGAAAAAACTCTTCTTCAACAGAAACTTTTATCATAGTCTGAGTATACCTAAATTCAAGAGCATATTTTCCTCTGGCTGCTTTAGATAGAGAATATTTACTGAAACGTAATTTTCTAAGAAATTAGAAGACATTTCTATACACACACACACACACACACACACACACACACAAAGTTCATTTGTTAAAAACCTATTCAAACTGTTTTTGGAGAAGTTCCATTTTATGTAAAAATAGGCATGAAACAACAATTCTCCTAACTTAAAACATACCTCGCTTACAACATATAGCCAAAATTAAATAAATTTGAGTAAGTATGTAGGAATACTTTGCATATATTATGTTTAACTTGGCTTTCTTACATAAAATCTCCCACTGAGTATTCTTTATTTTAGCTAACTTAACACGAAAAGTTGAGGCAGAAAGACCAAGAGTTTTAGGTCAGCCCGGGCTACAGAGAAAGACTCTCTCTTAAAAAAAGCAACAACAAAACAATCAATTCACAGACTTTTGACCCAGCTCACAGGGTATACCAATAGGTTGATATATTAGAGACAGGTACAAATAAAAGATGTTAATATTTCCTTTTAGAGATAATGTTACAGAGAGAACACAAATCTACAAAAATTTTTAAAGAAAAATTAAGTTCAGCAATCTTTTGAATATAAACTAAATATTTTTTATATATCTTTAGGAAAGGAAAAAATGATATCACTAAGTAAAAACAGTTAACAGGCTGCTCTCTATAACATCTGTAGGCTAAACTTATGAACAGACACAATTCTCAGAGAAAAATTACTACCCTTTCTTTCCCCATCCTTTCCACATATGAAGAAATGCAAATTATGCCTAATTTACTATATGTTCTCGAACAAGTCCACAAAAAATTCCAACATATTAAGAGAACCAAGAGAAGGAAGAGTAGCAGTGTGTTTGAATCTATACTTTCTTACCCATATGTTGCTGAAGAGCCCCAGAGGAGTTTGCACGAACAGAGAGCATCTTTTCAACAGCTGGTGGAAGTCTCTTCCAATTAGAAAATTCCAAAGTAAAAACAAGGATGTCATCGCTGACTGAATCAACCCTGTATCAACAACATGTTAACAGGCCATCAAAAGTAAAATATTAATATATCAAGGGCTAGTACTAGAAGCAAATATCTCACTCCTATTTTTACAAGAACTTAATGATGAAGATGGGCAAAAACAAGACAACACAAAGTATACATAAAACTAGGGCAAGTTTAGTAGACAGTACTCCTAGAAATGGAATAGACTCTGTGTGTTTAAGGGGCCTCATGAGGAATTTCTACCCTACTGTAGAGCAAGAACTTTCTTTCAAATTGGAAAAAGCACCAGTGTCTTGGGTGAACTTGCCATTACCTCCTCCCAACTAAGCTCTCATGCCAAATGTAGTCTGACCATCCCTATAGACACAGAATGATACAGAAAGGATAAAGCTCAAATATCTCCACTCACCACTAAGCTGAGTATACAAGGGAGATGGCTCCCCCACACTCCAGCCCCAACCGCCCCATACCATTCCTAGGGATTGTACAGCTATTCGACGAACTTTCCTCATTACAGATTCAGTCCTACAGGGTGACTCAACATAACAGTCAGCTTTAAGAATGGAAATATGAGTTCTACACTAACAGTTCTTCCTTTCTTCTTTCAAAACAACACAGGATTCCCTACCAACCTACCCACATGAGGTTTCTCAAAGTGTTAGAAATACTTGGAAACTCATGAATAGAACACTGGATTAAAGTAAATCCAGATTTCTATAACACCTCTGCTACTTAAATGTCTAAATTCTTTAAGTTCTAGCTCTCTTACATAATTCATAACCTAGCTATTTCTGCAGGTATTTTATAAAAATAATATTCAAGAATATAATAAACACACTTGTAAAAGTCTACAATGTATTAAATACTTAATAGAATATGAAAACTTCAGTATTGTATCTTCCAGGAGATCTCATATCATTATACACATGAAATTCAGTCAAAACTTTAAGAGAATTCAAAATCCTAACAAAAATTACTTGTCTAAGCTCAACTAGACAGCCTCACACCCTTCAAAGAAAAACAGGTCTACTTCATTACTGTTAGATCTCAAACCAGACAAATGGCTAACCAAGGTACCTATTTAACATATCAAAACAAATTGTCTGGCCAGCCTCTCTCAACATTGCAAGTACCTGTTAAGGAAACATCCTGGCTGGTATACCCTTCACCTACCCTAAGCTCTCCAGCCCAGTGACTAGGCTTGGGTCCCTTCCCCTAGGTTATCTTCCCTATGTAACCCAATCATTTTGCTACATTGGCCTCTTGGCTCCTGGTTCCCCGCTCTTCCTCCCTCTCTCTCTCCTCCCCACTCTTACATGGCTTGGTTCAGTCAGCTTGTCAATCCACTCTAGACTCTCCCAAATGACTGCCTCTGCCTCTGCTCTCCCTTCTATCTGTAATAAAAACCTCAACTCCTTAGGAGCAGTCATGTCCTCCTTTTATTTCTTTTTCTCATCCAATTACTACAAAACAAATTATTTTCAAGCTCAATTTCTGCAGACATCCATAGGGAGCAACTGAAGAAAGGAAAACAACAAGAGGCTAGAAATTCAGTTGTGGGTTCCTCAAAAAGCATATTGAGAAAAGGGGTGGTTGTCCTCTTACCTCCAGAAACACATGCACACTAACATACACACCACACACACAGACACAAACATACACATAAAAACTGATCTCAAAAACAACTTGTTTTCTGTATTTGAAAGTATATTTGAAATGACTGATTAGAGTACAAAAATTGCTTTCCAATTTAAAAAAATGTGTGCCTGTGTGTGTATAATTTGGGGAACTGGGCTCTCTCCTTATCATGTAGGTTCCAAGTCTTCAGGCTTGTAGGCAAGGGCTGAGTCACCTCACTTTTCAAATTCTTAATTCTTTGATATGTAAACGTATAAGGAGAAACTGAAAACAGCAAAACAGTTGTCTTGAAAAAAACCTTTTAGTTCTCAGTTCTCAGTAAAATGAAGGCTTCTAGGGAAATAAATAAAATGACAAAATATACTCTTTAAGATAAAGACTCTCCTTGGCATTTGAGAACTAAAACAAAGGTTACTTGAATTTGGTTCCTTATTTCTGTTTTAAAGGTTTTAATTTTTCTACCTTAATGTGCTTTAGGTCTCACTATGACCCAACACAAAGTCATTTTTAGTTATCTGAACACACACAACAAGTAAATCTGTGTACAGCTTTAATTAATACAATGGTGATTTTATTTCACAATACTGATAACACCACTGAAATTGCATTTTTATTGCCTACATTGACCATCACACTCTACAGAGCAGTTGTGTGATCATAAGCCAGTGACAGTCCATCAACAGAATGTGAAGATGGCATTGACTTTCTACTATTCTCACATTAAAATATGGATGGAGGGAGGGACTTAGTCTTATATTCATTGTTGGGAAACTGCTTGACTCTGTAGATTATATTGCGACAGGCAATTAATTATTCAGACAGATATTTTTTAAGAGTACTTAAGACAAGCAACAGACTTACATGTGATATTAATAAACAACCAAAATGTGCTTGGATGTATCAGAATCTTTATGGGACACTTTTTCCTACAATAGTTCTTTGAATATAAACTTAATCAAAGAAGACAAAACACTTATCACATTCAATATAAACACTGGCTTTACCCTTTCAAAAAAAGATTAGTGAACAAAATGTGACTATGTTAAGAATTTTCTTTTCTAGGGGCTGGAGAGATGGCTCAAGTAGTTAAGAGCACTGACTGCTCTTCAAGAGGTCGTGAGATCAATTCCCAGCAACCACATGGTGGCTCACAACCACCCATAATGAGATCTGGTGCCCTCTTCTGGCCAGCAAGTACACATGCAGGGAGAAAAACTGTATACATAATAAAGAAATCTTAAAGAAAAAAAAAAAAGAATTTTCATTTCTAAAGTGAATTTTTCCATTGTACTCTTTAGTAGTGACATATATGAACTGGCATTCTCAATTAAGAATGCTAAACTAAATAATTTGATACTTTACTTGGTTCTTAACACTTTCCTATTTAAACAAACTGAATAAATGGAGTACACATCCAAGGATTTATTTCCACAAAAATTCTCAGCTACTTATACATAGGGTAAGGACACCATATGAACTGGGAAAAGGATAGTATATCTTGCAGAATATTGGGACTACACTCATTCACTCTCTAGTTGGCTAGAGAACAAATGACAACAGGCAACATTTACTTTTTTTTTTCCATAGGTTTTCCTAATTTATGAGTAAGAAGGAACAAGAAAAGTGGGCATAAATTCCCAGGTTTGGCAATGGATGAAAGTTTCTAACTTTAAATAACAGAACTATTTCATTCCTGTGGATTTATGAAGAAGTCAAAGCAAAATGATTAAGAACAGAGATTTGAAAGTCACACAAGACACCCTGGAAACTCCAGGATATGAAGGATGAAGGTACTGGGCTATTCAGATGGAGACAGTTAATGGTTTTAGGCGAAGAACATTAACAATGTGACTGAGGAAAAAGTGGAGGTCCTGAAGACAGGCACCACCTGGGGTTCAGGATAAAGGGGAATAGACTGTCAGGGCTGTCTACAGCTATCCAATGTGTTCTGTCAGATTCAAAGCACAGTCAGAGGAGTCGCCAGACAGACAGAGGAAGCAAGATGTGAAGGCAGAACTGAGAAAAGCTATGGCCATTTAAAGTAAAATGTAAAGCAAAACCTCCCTTTGCTGTTACTCCAAAGACACTGCTCTGAGGAAGAAACTTCCAGTTAATCCCATCAGGCTGGTCCCCAAATCCCAAATGGAATCACTTTGGAGGCATCTAAAATATGTGGTACAGAACAACAAATGGCAATAATTTTCAGGATAATAGTTCATTGATGAATTAATATTCCACCAGAATATTCCATATTGACTGTTTTACCATGCAAAGCTATTAAGATTTTGAATGTATTTCTTCTTAAGAGATGCTTTTATGGAAAATAAATAGTACACCTGGGGGAAAAAAAGAAAAAAAAAAAAAGCACAGTCAGAAGCTGACTCCTAGAATAGTGAAGGGGATCTGTTGCTAGCTAGCCCCAGAGGAGAGCTAATTGTGAAATATAGTAGGACATTAGTGGCACTTACAAAACTTTGTTAGTTACTAGATATAACTGGCACTCACAAGTATTATATATCTCACTAAAATGCTTGTGGAGAGGGAGAGCTGTTATGACAAACATGCAAAATTTGAAATTAGAGATTCCCAATGAATTGTCAGTAATCTTTATATTTAATTCAATTACCTTAAAAAGTTTTGCATAAATTAATATAAAACAATAAAAAGAATGGCAACTCTGAGCATTTGACAGGCAAATATGAATTTCTTAATAATCTGTTGAGAGTACAATCAAGGATTCAATCTATTATTAGGAAACTGGGATCAGAAAGTTTACCTCACTTTGCATTGACTTTACTCCCCAAACCACTGACCAGGGAGCAGTATCTCTTCACAAGTAGCATGATCAGCAGAGTGTCAGAGAGAGATAACAGTCCTAAGCATAAAGCTTGGTGAAAATTTCTAAATTCTAGGTAGAGGTAATGAGAAAGTGAGATACCAGGATACACTATCAAATAAAGGCTCATTCTTCACATAAAGAGAGGCCATGGGTAGAAAGCAGAGTCCACAGAAATGCAAACCTAACTTACATATAGGGAATGTTCCTCAGAGAGATCGTTCAGCAGGGAAAAATGCTGTCAAACCTGATGACTTTAGTTCAATATCTGAAATTGATCCTTGCAAGGCTAATAGATGTTTCCCTAAAATTCTGCAAAATAACATGTTCTCTATTCAACTGGAGACTTTGGTTCTATTTTCTCACTTGACTTATCAGGCCCAAGGTATATACCAGGGTATACCACAGGTACCTATCTCAGATAACAACTTTTGCTAAGGCTAGAAGTGGGTAGAAACAATCTTGTCGTCACAGAATCCTGACTCAACATTCATTCTCTTATAAATGGCTAATTGAGAAACAACTAGAACTAAGTAAGTTATAGCTTCAGATACTTCAAAAAACATTTAGTAAGGGAGACAAATTTCAGAAGACAAGCTGCTATAGGGCAGAAATATACTGCCACAAATATATTAAGAAAGGCATAAGAAAGTTAAGCATGGCAGTACATGCCTATAATCCCAGCACTCAGGAAGTTGACACAGGAGGACTGCAAGGTCAAGACTAATACAGGTTACTAAGACTCTTGTCTCCACAATACATAGAGGGGCATAACAAAAGGCCAAGAGAGCCGGGCAGTGGTGGTGCATGCCTTTAATCCCAGCACTAGGAAGGCAGAGGCAGGCAGATCTCTGAGAGTTCAAGGGGCTACATAGTGAGTTAGTGGAAAGGCGCAAAGCTACACAGAGAAACCCTGTCTGGAAAAACCAAAAAAAAAAAAAAAAAAAGGCCAAGAGTAGAAAAAACATCCCTCAGGAAAGTACCATGGAAGCTATACCTCTCTTAAACATTTGCTGTCACTTCTTATAGAACTCTGTGCTTTTAAGATCAATTTGACTGTTTGTAACCCTCAATTCGTTCAGCCCAGCATAGCTATGTGGTCAGTTCTCTCATACAATGCACCTAGGACGGTATATACACACGCACACGCACACACCTACCCTCCTCCTACTGTAGAGATCTCAAGAACTGATGGTGAGAGCCCACCAGCACTGATTGGACTAAGTGGCCAGCAGACAGGTCTCCTGCAGACAGGTCCCCCATCAAACCCTGTAACCTACAAGCTTCACCTCTCCCAAAACCCGCCATACAAGACTGCAGCTGCTCTGAGACAGAGTTCAATTAATTGGACTAAGAGCTGCTCCCTGAGACAGAGTCCATAAGCACCAATAGAACCAAGAGCCCAGATTAGAACAAGAGCTCCCATTGGACCAAGAGAGGCTCGGCTCCATCAGACACAGACACCGCTTGTACCGAGTGGAGGAAGAGATAGGTAGACGCCAGTGCAAAAATACAGTCAACAACATAAAGATAATTATGGCACCATCAGAACCTAGTGGTTCTACATCAGTAAGACCTGAACATACCAACGCAGAAGCAGCATAAGAAATCAACCTTAAAATGACTTTAATAGAGGTCTTTAAAGAGGAAATGAAAAATTCCCTTAAAGAAATTAAGGAAAAGACAAAAAATTGGAAGAAATCAATAAATCCCTGAAAGCAAGCCAAGAAACAGCAATTAAACAGGTGAAGGAAACAGTTCAAGACTTGAAAACTGAAATAGAGACAATGAAGGAGACACAAACTGAGAGAATGCTGGAAATGGAAAATCTGAGTAAACAGGACCTACAGAATCAAGTATAAAAAACAGAATGCAAAAGATGGAAGAAAGAATCTCTGGCATTGAAGATACGATAGAAGAAATAGATTCGTCAGTCAAAGAAAACATTACAGCCAAAAAAGCCATAACACAAACATCCAGGAAATCTGGGACACCATGAAAAGACCAAACCTTTTGGTCTTTTAATAGAGATAGGAGGAGGAGGAGGAGGAGGAGGAGGAGAGGAAGAAGACGACGACGACCAACTCAAAGGCACAGAAATATATTAACCAAATTCACAGAACACTAAATAGACTGGATCCAAAAAAAAAAGTTCCCTCACCACATAATAATAATCAAACCACTAAACATATAGAATAAAAGAAAAAATGTTAAGAGCTACAAAGGAAAAAGGCCAAGTAACATATAAAGGCAGACCCATGAGAATAACACCTGACTTCTCAATGGAGACTCTGAAAGCCAGAAGGTTCTGGACAGACGTTGTGCAGACACTAAGAGACCATGGATGCAAACCCAGGCCATTATACCAGCAAAACTCTTAATCGCCATAGAAGAAGTAAACAAAATATCCCATGATAAAACCAGGTTTAAACAATATCTATCCCCAAATCCATACCTACAGAAAGTACTAGAAGAAAAAATACAACCTAAGGAAGTTAGATATACCAATGAAAACACAGGGAATAGATAAACCCACACTGCCAGGCAGTGGTGGCGCACGCCTTTAATCCAAGCACTTGGAGGCAGAGCCAGGCACATCTCTGTGAGTTTGAGGCCATCCTGGACTACAGAGATATCCAGGAGAGGCACCAAAACAACACAGAGAAACCCTGTTTCGAAAAACCAAAATAAATAAATAAATAAATAAATAAATAAATAAATAAAATAATTTAAAAAAAAAGAAAGGAAAGAAAAAAAAAAAGATTTTGCCAGGCAGTGGTGGTGCATACGTTTAATCCCAGCACTGGGGAGGCAGGGACAGCCGCATATTTGTGAGTTTGAGTCCAACCTGGTCTACAAAGTGAGATCCAGAAAAGGCTCCAAAGCTACACAGAGAAACCCTGTCTCGAAAAAACAAAAACAAAACAAAACAAAAAGATAATCCCACACCAACAACACCAAAGAAGGGAAACACACAACACTACCACCAAAAAATAACAAAAATTACAATCACTTGTCATTAACAGCCATTAATATCAATGGTCTCAATTTGCACAGAAGGGATATGAAAACAGGATCCATCCTTCTCTTCAACTTTAAAGACAGATACTACCTCAGAGTAAAAGGCTGGGAAAAGACTTTCTAATCAAAAGGACTTAAGAAGCAAGCTGGTGTAGCTATCCCAATATCTAATAGAATAGACTTTAAACTACAATCAATCAAAAGACATCAGGAAGGACATTACATATTTATCACAGGGAAAATACACCAAGATGAAGTCTCAATTCTGAACATTTATGCCCCAAATACAAGGGCACCCACATTTGTGAAAGAAATATTACTAAAGTTTAAATCACACATCAAATCACACACACTAGTAGTGGAAGACTTCAACACCCCACTCTCACCAATAGACAAGTCTGCCAGACAGAACTTAACAGAGAAATAAGGGAACTAACAGAAATATGACTCAAAAGAACTTAATAGATATCTACAACACATTCCACCTAACACAAAAGAATATACCTTCTTCTCAGCACCCCATGGAAACGTCTCTAAAATCGACCACAAGCACGGTCACAAAGCAAATCTCAACAGATACAAAAAAAAAAAAAATTGGAATAACCTCCTGTATTTTATCGGACCACCATGGCTTAAAGTTAGAATCATCAAGGTCAAGGAAGAAATAAGAAAGAAACTATAGACTTCCTAGAATTCAATGAAAATGAAT
Organism: Peromyscus attwateri; assembly: GCA_902168425.1. NCBI lineage: Eukaryota > Metazoa > Chordata > Mammalia > Rodentia > Cricetidae > Peromyscus > Peromyscus attwateri. The sequence continues at coordinate 26,767 of CABHPP010116951.1, forward strand.
GTACAACATACCCAAACTTATGGGATACCATGAAAGGAAAATCCATAGCTCTAAATGCCCACATAAAGAAGATGGAGAGATCTCATACTAGGGAATTAACAGCACACCTAGAACAAAAAGAAGCAAACTCACCCAGGATGAATCGATGCCAGGAAATAATCAAATTGAGGGCTAAAATCAATAAAATAGAAACAAAAAGAACAATAGAAAGAATCAATGAAAAAAAAAGTTGGTTCTTTGAGAAAATCAACAAGATAGACAAGCCCTTATCCAAATTATCCAAAAGGCAAAGAGAAAGCATCCGAATTAACAAAATCAGAAAGGAAAAGAGAAACATAAAAAGAGACAACAAGGAAATCCAGAGAGTCATCAGGTCATACTTCAAAAACCTGTACTCCAAAAAATGGGAAAATCTGAAAGAAATGGACAACTTTCAGGATAGGTACCACATACCAAAGTTAAATCAAGACCAGATAAACCATTTACAAAGACCAATATTCCCTAAGGAAATACAGTCATTAAAAGTCTCCCAACCTAAAAAAGTCCAGGATGAGATGGCTTCAGCACAGAATTCTACCAGATTTTCAAACAAGAGCTCATACCAATACTCTTCAAATTGTTCCACACAATAGAAACAGAAGGAACATTACCAAACTCTTTTTATGAAGCTACAATTACCCTGATACCCAAACCACACAAAGATGCAACAAAGAAAGAGAATTACAGACCAATCTCCCTCATGAACATTGATGCAAAAGCACTCAATAAAATATTGGCAAACTGAATTCAAGAACACATCAAAAACATTATCCACCATGACCAAGTAGGCTTCATCGTAGGGATGCAAGGATGGTTCAACATACAAAAATCTGTCAATGTAGTATACCATATAAACAAACTGAAAGAAAAAAAAAAAACACATGATCATCTCATTAGATGCTGAAAAAGCCTTTGACAAAATCCAACACCCCTTCATGATAAAGGTCCTAAAAAGATCAGGAACACAAGGAATATACCTAAACATAATGAGGGCAATTTACAGCAAGCCAACAGCCAACATCAAATTAAATGGAGAGAAACTCAAAGCGATTCCACTAAAATCAGGAACAAGACAAGGCTGTCCACTCTCCCCATATTTAGTCAATATAGTACTTGAAGTTCTAGCTAGAGCAATAAGACAACAAAAGGAGATCAAGGGGATAGAAATTGGAACGGAAGAAGTCAAACTTTCACTGTTGGAGATGATATAATAGCATATATAACTGACCCCAAAAATTCTACCAGGGAACTCCTACAGTTGATAAACACCTTCAGTAATGTGGCAAGATACAAGATTAACTCAAAAAAATCAGTGTCCCTCCTATATACAACTGATAAATGGGCTGAGAAAGAAATCAGAGAAACAATACCCTTTATAATAATATAAGCCACAAATAATATAAAATAACTTGGGCTAACTCTAACTAAGCAAGTGAAAGACCTATATGACAAGAACTTTAAGTCTCTGAAAAAAGAAATTGAAGAACGTATCAGAAAATGGAAAGATTTCCCATGCTTATGGATAGGTAGGATTAACATAGTAAAAATGTCAATCTTACCAAAACCAATCTACAGATTCAATGCAATCCCCATCAGAATCCCAACACAATTCTTCACAGACCTGGAAAGAACAATACTCAACTTCATATGGAAAAACAAAAAACCCAGGATAGCTAAAATAATCCTGTACAATAAAGCAACCTCTGAAGGCATCACCATCCCTACCCTCAAGCTCTACTATAGAGCTATAGTAATAAAAAACAGCTTGGTACTGGCATAAAAACCGACATGTAGACCAACAGAATAGAAATGAAGACCCTGACATTAATCCGCACACCTATGAACACCTGATTTTTGACAAAGAAGCCAAAATTGTACAAGGGAAAAGAAAGCATCTTCAACAAGTGGTGCTGGCATAACTGGATGGCAACATGTAGAAGATTGCAAATAGATCCAAATCCGTCACCATGAAACACTGATGACAGCTTATGTTGGGGAAGATGCAGAACAAGGGAAACACTCCTCCACTGATGGTGGGAGTACAAACTTGTACAACCACTTTGGAAATCAGTATGGCAGTTTCTCAGGAAATTGGGAATCAATCTATCTCAAGACCCAGCTATACCACTCTTGGGCATATACCCAAGGAATGCTCAATCATACCACAAGAACACATGCTCAACTATGTTCATAGCAGCATTATTTGTAATAGCCAGAACCTGGAAACAACCTAGATGTCCCTCAACTGAAGAATGGATAAAGAAAAGGTGGTACATATACACAATGGAGTACTTTAATTCAGCAGTTAAAAAACAATGATATCATGAAATTTTCAGGCAAATAAATGGAACCAGAAAATATTATCCTAAGTGAGGTAACCCAGACTCAGAAGGACAAACATGGTATTTACTCACTCATAAATGGATACTAAATGTAAAGCAAAGGATAACCAGACTACAACCCAAAGCTCCAGAGAAGCTAGCTAACAAGGAGGACCCTAAGAGGGATGCACAGATCACCCAGTGAAGGAGAAATAGATGAGAGCTACATGAGCAAACAGGGGGGAAAAGAGGGTAATGGAGGGCAAGAGATGGGGGTTGAGAACATAAGTGAATGGGAGGTTTGAGCTGGAACATGGACAGAGTGAGAGAGTAAGGAAGAGATACCATGATAAGTGATGACATCATGGTAACAGGGAGAAACAGGGTGCTAGTGAAGTTCCCAGGAATCCATAAGGATGACCCCACCTTAGACTACTAGCAATAGTCGAGAGGGTGCCTGAACTGGCCTACTCCAGTAATCAGATTAGTGAATACCCTGTCATCATAGAGCCTTCATCCAGTAACCAATGGAAACAGATACCGAGATTCATGGCCTGGCGCCATGCCAAGCTCCAGGAGTCCAATCAATGAGAGAGAGGAGGGATTCAATGGCAAGGAACATAGAGATCATGATGGGAAAACATACAGAGTTGGCCAACCAAACTAGTAGAACCTCATAAGCTGTGGAGCACCCATGGTACTGGACTAGGCCCTCCAGACAGGCAAGACAATTGTTTAGCTTGAACTGGATAGGGGGCCCCCAGGCAGTGGGATCAGGATGGGTCCCTGGTGCTTGAGCGGGCTTTTTGGACCCCAGTGCCTATGGTGGGAAACCTTGTGCAGCCTTGGTTCAGGGGGAAGGAGCTTGGACCTGCCTCAACTGATGTACCAGGCTCTGCTGACTTCCCATGGGAGACCTTACCTTGGAGGTGGGAATGGGGAATGGGTTGTGGGGGAAGGCTGGGGGGCGGGAGGAGGGAGGAAAGGGGGATCTATGGTTGGTATGTAAAATGAATAGAAAATTTCTTAATAATAGTAATAAAAGAACTGATGGCATGTTTGAGGCAGTCTCATTACCAATGGGGAGAGCCTACTAGAAAGATTTCTTACCAAGAGCTACTGCACAGCAGAGTCAATGGGTCAAATCCAGCAAGCAGGAGATGTGGCAGCCACTCTTTATATTTTGTTTGTGCTTTAACTGCATAACTTATAAATTCAGATGTATGATTCCAAGGAGCCAACAGGCAAACTTTCTTTAAAAAGCAGCAAAACATTGAAAACTTCTCATACTTAAGGCAGTATGCCAAGTGAAGTTCATTTAACTGGGCTCCATACTTCAAAAGAATGTTCACAATTCCAACGAAGTCACAGCTTCACCAAAAAGTAAAACAAAATACAAAGAAGTTTAAAAGTTAGACTTCTACACAACAAATACTTAACAAATTTTTAATAGTAGTTAAAAATGAGAACAAGAATGGCAGTTGGGATAACCAGTGGCTTTTACATGCAATAAGTTGAAATGAGGTAATGAAGAAAACTTTTACATCTCAATCCCTCTGCACAGTTATGCTTACAACTATAAGATTTTTAAAAGTACCTTGACAAAGACACCTTTTTTTTAGCTATAATGTTTTGTATAATTAAGCATTTCTCCTAAAATTTTTTTTAAAGTTAATGAACAACATGGTAAGTCCCTGAAGATTAATTCATTCTAGAAAGCTCCATGTTATGTAGCCTTAGCCAATTTCCACTCTTTTATATTTGGCCAGCAGGAAAGCTTTTCTAATGAACATACTTAACTTACATTTTAAAGTTAATCTTCCTTATTAGGCACTTTTATGAAATAAGCATGTATCATTTTTATCTATTAAATTGTCTGTTTAAAAAAAGATCATCCAATACTGACAGATGAACTGAAACTGACTGAAAGCAGATGTGATCCTTATTTGAGAGAGCCACTTGGCAAGACCATCAAAACAGGTAGGGCTACAAAAAGAGTACAGACCCTGAAGTTACCTAAAGTGAGTTACTCTACTTTTCTGGCACTATAGAAGTATTTATGAAAATAAATAAATAAATGAAATACTACATATATAATAAATATACTTATTTAGGCAAATATGTCTATATACATTTAAATATACTTATGTAAATAAATATAAAGTGTATATAAGTATTAAAATTTTCAGACTTCTTATTCAGTAATATAATCTTTGGAAATTGGTCCAAAAGACAAAATTGAAGATAAATTGTAACCCATTTGTAGAAATATGTTATTAACAGTACTGTCTGTAGCAGACTTTAGAAAAACACAACCTAAACATTCAACAACAAAGAATCAGGTAAATAAGCATAACATATTACAGCCATCAAAAACTGCAATTTTGACTTACATGTTCATATTTTAAAAACTCTTCATAATGTTAAATTTCACAAAGAATAATAAACATATTATGTTCACTGTGCACACAACTGATAAAGAAGTTATACAGGAATAAAATTATTCTCCCTTTGAACTTGGCATTATATCATTTAAAAGAACTATAAATGTTAAAATATTTTCAATAATTATAATACAGAATCTAGAAAAGAATAAGACTTCTATATTAAATAAATGTAAAATGTCTAAACTATAGTCATGTGAGAACAACTACTTCTTAAGACACATAAAACTTGACAAGTGCAGTATAGCACATACCTTTAATCCTAACACTTGAGAGGCAGAGGCAGGCAGATCTAGAGTCAGCCTGGTCTACTTAGGTCAGCCAGAGCTACATATTGAGACTGTTTCAGAAAGAAAAAAAAAAAAAAAAAAGATTCTCTAATGAGGAAAACAAAAAACTGGAGAAAGCCTGAAAAAAATCAAAGTATAGGATGAAGCTATTTTTAAGCAAATTATAAATTCAATGTTCATCAATCTCTACTTTTCAGAAGTACTTTTCAAATTAAAGCAATAGGCCCAATCATTAATCTGAGGAAAGTATAATAAAGAAGAGTATAAAATTCCTTAAAAGTCTATAAATACAGGTGCAATGATGTATTTATTGTAAATATAAACTTATCCTAAGTGTCCAGATTCATCAAACATTTGTAGTAGATCCATTCATCCCCTTACAATACCACAAGAAAAATTCTCAGAACATTGTTTAACCTTGCATTCCAAGTTTAATTATAGAATTACTTTCATCCAATGTATTTTCTCTTAATTAGTATCCTAGAAAACATGCTCAATAAATTAACCCCAAGCTTCTTCCAATTAGTATACTCACATACCCTGTGTTAAAAGGAGAAAGAGCACACTCTCAAAAGGTAAGTGCTACAGTATAGGCACTCCCTTTTCCAACAAAATTATCATTCCCAAGGAAAACAGCAAGTGTGAAATACGCTGAAGAATCATAAAACATTGTCAGCACACTCTGAGCATCTGCCACAGTTACCGTAAAAATTCTAAAACACAAAGGCTTGCTCCATATGACCTTGATTATTCCATGTCATTAAGCACATTAAATTATCAGTGTTAGGTAATCTTTGGTTAAAATAAAAATAATATGGATATATCTATATATGTCTCTTAAAATACTACTCTCTATCCCAAGCCCTGATGACAAATTGGGTAAGCTCTTCAGATCCTAGAGGGAGAAAAAGTCTATCCTGCAGACACAAACACCAAGAATTAACTATGACATAAAGAGACAGCTCATTGCCTAAATAGTGAACAATCTGAGGAAGTGAATTATCTGAGTAAGAAGAGAAATTTAAAAACTAAAACCCAGCAAAAACTTTATTTGATGGCCATTTTTCACCACTATGGTGTTTGATGTATGTTTAGAAAAAGACGGAAATCTGGTACTTACATAAAAGAAGTACAGTAATAGAAAATTCTACATGAAACATGGTTTACTTTAATCAAATAGAAATGGACAAACATTTGGGGCATTTCATGTTCAATTAGTGAACAAAATCTTATTAGCTAATTATCAAAATGCCATGGGGTTTTTAGCCATTGGCTAAAAATAAAATGAGAGCACTCAGCTTTGTCTTATGTACCCACTTAAGAAAACTAGAATTGACACAGTGACTCCTATGAACCTAATGTGGTAAGAGTAAACAGTACCAGTAAGATACACAGACAAAATAAGCTCTGCTAAACTACATTCTCCTTCTATGGTCAGAAATAAGAGTACAAATTTATTCTTGCAATCTCTCAATTCCCATACTCCTTCCCCATTCAAAGTCATTCTTTCTTTATATTTGCTTATTTAGGCTGAGTTACTCTGCTGTGTCCTTGAGACACTAGCTTCATATCACTGTAGCTGATAACATCTGAACCTCAAGGAAGAAACTTCCTTTTGCTGTAGTATCTATTCAGTGGCAGAGGAAACACTTCCCATCATAGCATGAAGTGGAGAGAATGGCCACTGGTTCAAAAAGAAATGCATCATCACATATATCCACTAAAAATGTTTCAGAACATTAATCCTGAGCTAAACAGTGAACAATTTTAAAAAAACCACAGAGTTACTATTTGTATATATTACTTTTGTCATCCTCTGGTTCTACTTATAAGAGCAGGTAAGGGTTAGCAAACACAGGTCAATAATATAAGGTCACAAGTACTAAATAGATACATTTCGGAGAAATTCTAGAAAACATGCAAATGAAAAAAGACTTTTCCTCATTAATACCTATGTCAAATAAGTATTAATTAAATCTTTATGTAATTTTATCCCAAATGAACATTAATGTAACTATACATTGCTACTGTAAAAACAAAATTTCAAAACTTGTAGAACTAAACTTATTTCACTGCAATATCAAGTTAATCTCAGAAAACACAATCTTCCAAGTACCTGCTATCAATGATATGGCCCAAATTTAAGTTCTTATTAATTATCTGAACATTGGATGTAAGAAAAACATTGTTTCATTTTTTAATAAGGACAGGTAATACCATGGTTATTTTGGAGTTAAACTACATTCAATTATGCTTACTTTTTATGAGTGGTTATTCTGATAAACTTGATAAATGCTTTAGGCATATGATTGCCCTATTTAAAGTAGTTAAAAAAATTTTTTTTAATTTTCAGCAGTATCTTTCGAAACCCAGCAGACACTACTAATAGTATTATCTCCATACACTCAAAGAAAACCTATTGGGAAAATTAAGAGTTTCTTGGTTGATCAACAAAGTTCCACACAAACTCCCAAAATAATCAAGTGATTTTCATTTCACATGTACAGGGGCACACTAATGTGTTAATTAATTGCCAGGCATTAGCTAATTTAATGTAGTGTATGAACTAAAAATATAATTTTTCTAGATAAATAGAGGACAGAAGGAAGAACAGAACTAACTCAGACATTTCTCTATGTACCAAAAGCTGTGTAATCGACTGTCCCGACAACTCCTTTATCTACATATGGTAAGAGTAGACATATGTGATTATCATGCTATTATCCTTTAGATTTAATCCTTTGAGAAAGGTTGCCCTTTAATTCAATTCCCTGCAATGTAGACCAGGCAAAGATGTACCAAAATTTAACATTCTGCCGTAGCTTCCAGATAAACAAACAAAAAGTCAATTAGAAAGGCCAGAATATACCAGAATATAGAGTATACCACTGCAGTACTGATGATGCTGATGTCTGGGCATTTTCTACAGGCTAACAAATAATATTTTCCAATGACTTTTCTTACCTAAAACTTACTTGTTTTAAAAACACACTTATTCACTTAAGTTCCCATTGAAGAAAACAATTCATAGGCCTTTCCAAGATCCATCAAGTCAGATTCAATTTTTAATTTCTAGCTTTACAAAGTACTTCAGAGAATGTTGGTAACCACAGATATACACTTTTCTTCTATTTTTGCTTCACAGTGATTTGTTTTAAGCACCTTTCCTCTGTTTTGTCCTGAGTTGCTGAGGTGCTTATATGTATAATTTTAAGTCTTTAGAGTTAAGACATTTAGAGCCATAACAACTTACTCTTTTTCTAGACTGATCAGTTTTTCCTTTTCTGACTTCAACTGCGTGAGACCTGTTGATATTGTTCCTCAGGCTTCTGTGGCTCTGCCCACTACTAACTCCTATCCTCTTCCCCTCCCCCCCCCAAGCCTTTTTCCTTTATAAATATTTTCAGCTTTTTTTTTTTTGCATTTTCAAGGTAAAGTTTGTTTTTTTTCATTTTTTATTAAGAAATTTTTATTCATTTTACATCCCAACCACAGATCCCCCTCTCTTCCCTCCTCCCAACCCACCAAACCCACTGTGCCCCCCTATCCCATTCCCTTTTCCAACAAAGGCCTCCCATGAGGAGTCAACAGAGCCTGGTACATTCAGTAGAGGCAGGTCCAAGCCCCTCCCCCTACATCAAGGCTGTGCAAGGTGTCTCACCATAGGTAGTGAGCTCCAAAAAGCCAGCTCATGCACCAGGGATGGATCTTGATCCTACTGCCAGGGGGCCTCTTAAGCAGATCAAGCTACACAACTGTATCGATTATGCAGAGGGCCTAGTCCAGTCCTATTCAGGCTCCACAGCTGTTGGTTTAAAGTTCCTGAGTTCCCCAAACCAAGCTATTTAGTTGTCTCTATAGGTTTCCCCATCATGATCTTTTAATGCCCTTTGCTCATAGAATCCCTCTTCCCTGTCTCCTGCAGCTCAGCCAGGTGCTTGGCTGTGGATCTCTGCATCTACTTCTATCAGTTACTGGATGAAGGCTCTATGATGACAGCTAGGGTATTCACTGATCTGATTACTGGGGTAAGTCAGTTCACCCCAGCCTTCTTTCAATGTTTATTCACTCTGTTCTTCTTTCTGGAGTAATTTTACAAGCCTATCTTCAAGATAGCTGACTTCACTTCTGTTCTGCTTTCAAGCCCATGCAATGAATTTTGCTTTATACTTTTTACTCCTCAGCTCCTCTCAGAGAACTTCTACTTTTCAGTTTTGCAAATTTACTTCATGAAGCCCAGCTATAATAACTGCTTTCAATGACTTGCTATTTCCAACATCTGGATCATTCCAGACTTGACAACTGTTCATTGTCTTTTCCTTGAGATTAACTATATATGGTTCTTCATATATCTAGTAATTTTAGAGTGCATCCTAGACAAGGTAAATGTTATGTTTTGCAAATTCTGGGTTCTGTGTCTTGTCATCCTTTGATGACTAATAGGTTTATTCATTTGATTTAGCAGGCAGATAATATAGTAGTTAGGTTCAGATTACAATTTCTGCTATATCTTCAACAGACAGTATTTCTTCTTTTTTTTTTAATTGAAATATTTATTTTTAGAGACTGCAAATAAAATAAGCAGTGATTTAGAAACCAAATATACTAAAATGATGTACCTATCCCACCAAGAATAAAGGATGAGAATCCTTCCCATGCTGCAAAGGCGAGGTCTTTCTCATAAAGGGCCACTCCACTTCCTCAGACACAGAACACCCCTCAGGAAACAGCATACCAGTGAGAACATACAATCTGAACATACATCAGAGCCCCACAAGTCAACAAAAAGGCAGTTAAAACATTAGCACTGGAATCTCCAAGTATATTCAATGAAGGACATGATTGAGACTGTCTACGGATGACAGACACGCAGCGTACACACACAGTGTGTGAACAGTCACTACAGGTATAGAGTGAGGTAGTATTACTTTCTTGGAACTGATGCTATCATCTGCTGCCCTTGCAGAAAGGCCCAGGTTTGTTTGTTTTTTAACAATTAAAATCAGTTATCATCAACAGTATCTTCTATTAGACATGTGTTTCTAAATCAACCTAAGAACAAACCTTCAATTTTTTTCAGAGACCACTTACTCACAGGCAGTGTTTCATCAATAATTCTCCTAGGAGTGCTGCCTGCTGGGTCCATCTCTGAGGTGGCAGGCAAGTAAAGCCACCCAAGGATTACAGGACATGATCCACCAATCACTCGAGCTGGCATGACAACTGTACTTGAGTAAATGGAAAGCCAATGCCCAATAATGTGATGAAGGGATTTCTACAATAATTAACCACCTCTGCATACCGTGCTGTTCAACGTTCTCATCACCTCGTGATGCAGTCTCCTACACAATGGCTGCTGTCTCATCTACCTGGGTCTGTTTACCCCAACACCTCATTTTAAATACCTCCAGTAAGTGATCTGTATGACATCAGAATTATGGCTCTGTCATGACAGGGCATGAGAAGGCCATACTGAAAAAACATGTGTGAACATGGAAATGTATGTAGGCCAAACATGGAAAGGGCAAATAAAAATGAGTTCATTAACTAAACATGCATTGAAATGTCCACTATTATCCTAAGATGTACACAGTGCTCAAAGCACACATACACATTTATCAGACAATGTCATTAGTGTTAATATTCAACTGAAAAAAAAATGAAACAGAAACAAAAAAAAAGAAACATGTACAAAGAGGTGACAGAATAGCATTATCCATTCCCTGGCCAAAAGAAAAATGACCAAACATGACAGCACACTGCCTTAATGCTGAAGAGCGCCCCTCAGAATACTGCTAGTGAGCACAGTCAACTGGTGTGAGTGCTTTGGCAAGGTGGGATGCATTCCATCGCATCTGCAAAGGCCTGCTTTTCTCTGGTGGTGGTTCAGCTTATGAAGGACATGTACCACAAGAACAGCTCTCACATTGCTTCAAACTCATCGATGCGCTGCTTTGTATTGCCTTGTCGAATCTGTCGGAGAGTCTTGTACTTATCACGGCCTGCTTTGACATTCTCAGCATGAAGAACATCATTCTGTGTTTTCTTGGTTTCATCTCTGGCTTGGGCTAACTCTGAACTTAATGCCTAGAGCTGCTTCTTCACACGTTCGTTCTTCTGGGTCTCCGTCACCCGCTCCTCCTCACTCCGGTGGTTCATCACCCCCTCGCTGGACAACTCTGCACTGGCCTCTCATCATGCTCGTCATGCTCGTTTTCTGTGGGAGGAACGACTGGTAGAAGGGGAGGGGGAGGGGGCGCAGACATCACCGTTTTTAACTCTTCTTTGGTCTTTTCCAAGTCTTCCTGAGCTGCAAAAGCTTTGTGTTGCCACTCAGTAGCTTCCTCTTCCTTTTTCTTCTTGGCTTCCTCTAAAAATGCAATCTTGGCAGTGAATTCGGCAAGTTCTGCTGCCAGCTGCTCCTGGTTCTTCATCTGGTCAGCAGCTTGCTTGGCTATCTATGGTGGACTTGGCCTCTCCTCCGCAGCCCGTCGCTCCTTATCTAGCCGCTCTGCCTCCTCTTTTGCTCGTTGGCGCTCCTGCTCCAGTTCCAGAGCTTTCCGAGTCTGTTCTTCTAGTTCTTTTTGGGCTTTCATTGTCTGCTCTTCAATTTGCCTTAGACACTCCATTAGCTCTTCCTTCTCACGCTCTATTCTTTCCTTTTCCTTTTCTGCTATTTCTCTTTTCTTCTTTTCATTCTCTAATTGTGCCCTTTCCAACTGCTTCTGGTGCTTTTCCTCCCGGGCCTGGGCCTTCATCTGCTGTTCTCCTTCTCATGTAGAGTTCATGGTTTCCCATACATAAGGCCAAAATCCGCTTATTAATTCTCAGACAAGGAACACAGAAAACAAAATCAGGTGCCTTTTTGTCAATTGGCTTTATAACAATTGTTTTATCATTAAATGAAATATTTCGGATTTCACTCCAGGGAAAACCAATTTTAGGTGTTAACTTGTCGTCATGTTCATAAATATTCAGACACCAACATCACATCAACACCCAGCCACAATTCAGTGCCCTTCTTATTCTTGATTTCAAAATAGTTGACACCATACATTTCTAGATCTTGAGCAATCTTCAGGTACTCCATCATCGAATCCTCCCTCAGCATCCCTCTGTGCTCTTCGTGCCAGTTCTGTATCCACTCCTCCCACTGCTCTTTGGTCAGTTTGTGTTGTTCCAAAACACGCTGTGGTAGGAGTCTGTCATTAGCCAGGTATCCTGGTTTGTGAATCTCTTTATTATAATCTCCATACTTGGCTTGGACAGCATATGAAGCCAAAAGAACTGCAGTTTCTGGTGGGCAATATATCTCATCATTTAAGATGGCTTCTTTAACTTGCAAGAAGAAAAGTCTCTGTGTTATTTCTTGAATCAATTCCTCAGACACATCTTCAGGAAAGAATTTAGCTCTAAACTTGAACTGTAAAGGATTTTCTTTTTTTAACATCTTGCTGTGTCACCTTTTTATTCAGTTTAAGCCACATAGAATATCCTTTGCTGTCTACATACTGAAGCCCAAAAAACCAGACCTCACGTAAACCAACTGTTTTTACAACCTGGTCAAAAAGTTGTTTGCCAGTTGTATTGGGCTGAATGGCAAATTCTAGCTCAGCATCCATTGTAGTTACTCGTACATTGATTGGTTTTGGCATTTTCCTTCTCTTGTTTGTTACCTTCTTTAGGAACTCTTCACTTCTATAAACTATTATTGCCTTTTACAGAACAAATAATTCATCTTCCCGGCCTTAGGCTTCCCTTTGCTGGGACAGTAGCTTTTCCAGGAACTCAGCATGCATATCCCTTTCTCCAAGCCTCCTTCCGTCTTCAGTGAGTTACCACCATCGCCATTAGAGACCTCACTAAACAATTAAAAAGCCCCCCCAGTATTTCTTCTTAATGTTGCTTCTGTTCTCAAAGTCTTTGTTATATAGTTTTGAGCCTGATCTAAGGGCTTACTTAAGGTCATAGTTTAAATTTTGCTTTCAACAATCTGGACTCTCCTGTACATTTGAAACTAACAGTGAACCTAAGAATATGCAAATTCATATGCATAATTAGCAGGTCTCTCTAATACTGCTCTTATGCAGTTCTGACACTTTCGTTCTAATTAGCTAATTGCTCACATGGAAAAACAGGTTTGTATTGGGATTTTAGCTGCTGGAGCCACTGCTACTACCCAGCTTCACACTAGGGCCCTCGCTCAGAGCAATAACTGGGGGATCCACTGTCCCATAGGATCACCTCACCAAATTACCACATTTATCACCTGCCTACTTTGGTATATGTGGCAGAATCGTTGGGTAGTTCTTTTTTTTTTTTTTAAATTTTTAACCAGTGTTATTATTTTGAGGTTGGTTGCTTGGTTGGTTTTTTTAAGATAGGATGTCTTGTAATACAGGCTGGCTTCCAACTCCCTTTGTGACTCAGGATGCCCTTGATCTCCTGATAGCTATGTCTCTACCTCCCCAGATAATGGTATGTGTCACCATACTAAGCTTGATCACAGCTTTTAAATATAATTAACAAGACAGCAAGAGTGAGGCTGCAGTGGGGTTACTTCTGCTAAGCTAGTAAGTGACCCCACACTGCACATAAATAATTCAGTAGCATTGAAAGCTAGTCATGGTGGTACACACCTATAATCATAGCATCCTTGGCTACATAGTAAGTTCAAGACTAGTCTGAGATACATAAGAACTTACCTTAAAAAAAATAAAAATAGCACTGAAATTTACCCAGAAAATTCTACAGAGCAACTTACATATAAAAAGTAAACCGATGAGGATAGAGGGATGATTCAGACAGTAAAGTAATTGCCAACCAAGTATCAACCAGATCTTTTCACTCACTTAAGAACCAGGTGCAGCAAAGTGACTCTTTAACATCACTACTAAGGAGTGAGACATGGTAGAGACAAAACAGATCCCTAGAGTTCACTAGCCAGTCATTCTAGCTCTATATTCAATGAGAGACCCTGCCTCAAAAACAAAGATGGAGAGCCACAAGAAAACAACCAACATCAATGTCTGGCTTCCATATACATGTTCACACGTGTACATGTACCCACAAGGGCACATTAACATACATACACATACAAAATAAATTTTTAAAGAAGCAAATCAACTGTGGATTCCTTAAAAAGTACAACTGCAGGAGGATAATGAGAAAGTTCAATCAGTAAAGCATTCACTTTACTATGTCTATGAGGACCTGATTTTAATCCCTAAAACCCATATTTTAAAAAAATACAATTGGAGGGGCTGTGGATATAGTTCAGAGGTAGATTGCTTACCTAGTATGTTCAAGGCACCAGGCTCAATCCTTAGCAAAGAGGGAGAGAATGAGATTGAGTAAATAAATACAATCCTGGACTATTTGTGAAGAAAAAAAATAAAGGACCAAATGACCACTTCTAGCAAATAAATATTATACAAGCACATTATTGAAGGAGAAAAATAAATACCCTGCCTTTCAAGATTAGATTTATATTTTTTAAGATATGCTACTAAACATTATTTATTGCAGCATATTGACCTCCACAGAGTCAGTGCCAGGATAAATGAAAACTAGAAGGGTACTGAATGAATGCCTCAATGAGGAAAAAATTAAGCAAGGGCAAAGGACATGCTTTTTAGTACAGCACAGACATTGTAAATCACTATGGAAATATAAAGCACAGTCTTATCGGTGTACATCTTATGGGGATGGTAGTTTTTTCACCTCCTCTGTCTCTGATGCAGTATATACAAATGCTACTAAATACTATTCCTCCCATTAGGTTTCAAAACCTTAATGAATAGGGGCCATGTTTCAGTTTTCTCAATACATTTCATATGATCCACTTGAGTTCTCACTATGGTATTAGTCAACTAATGCTATTTACTAGCTTTGTCAAAGTCAAAGGAGAAAGAAGACTGCCTTTACAATTTCAACTAATGCTGGGAAGCCTTTGTAAAACCTCTCGCACTAGACATCGTCTATCTAAATTCTGTAAAATGCTGCCTACCTCTAGAGGATCACAATTAATGGTTAAGGTGCTGCAAGCCCAACAAGAATAATGTTGTATGATCTAATTCACTTTAGCCATACAGCAGCTATTGGCAGAATGAGCAAAATGACCATTTCTCGAAAGGAAGAGGAGGAGGAATTGAGGGAGGAGGAGGAAGAGCAGCAGCAATCTACAATGGTGCTCACACCTGTAATCTTAGCAGAAGGCAGGCACAGAAAGGAGAATTCTAGAAGCTCAGGAGATAACATGTGAGGGTTTATACAATGAAATTTTAGAAAATTATTAAAGTTGTGAATAAACTGGGACTTGAATGCTTAGATTAACTAGAATTTCAAATCTTCATACTAAAATGTAAACTGTGGAAGCTTAAATTTGAAACAAAATAAACTATTTTACTTAGAGAATGTTAGGAGACAGAGATGTAAAAAAAGAAAAAATATAGTGAATACATTGTTTTGTTTTTCACATGATTTGTGTGTGTGTGTGAGAAAGGGGGGAGAGAGAGAGAGAGAGAGAGAGAGAGAGAGAGAGAGAGAGAGAGAGAATGAGAATGCCCAGAGCTCAGAGGACAACTTACAGGAGTTCCTTTCTTCCATCATGTGGGTCCTGAGGATTAAACTCAAGTTGTCAGACTTGATGGCAAGTGCTTTTACACACTGAGATATCTGGCTGGGCCAGTGAAAATGTTTGGACAGAGTAAAGTTGTATCATAGCTAGATATCCATAACAATGAGTTCAAAAAAGCCAATGATATTTGTAGTATGTCTATAACCACTTCTGCATCATTAAAAATAATAGTATCTATGGCCACAGGAGTCAGGGTTAGGGTTAGAGTTGGGGTTCTGGGTGAAGACTGGAAGAGTTGTGTGTTCTGAACTAGCAGTGGGAACAGCAAATGTTTTCCCATGAAGAAGGGTGTCTTGACTCATAGCATAGTGTGCTTGCTGGATATGGGGCATTCTATTACAGACCAAGGAGAACTGGAGAAAAAGTACCAGTCTGTTTGGGGATGTAATTGTGGATGCTGAATTTATATTCCTGAACTGATAAGATACTACCATGGTTATTTATTAAGCAGCGCTGCTTACGGTGCAAGAGAAGCCATGAGGCATGACAAAACCCACTATAAGAGTTTATAAAGGGAAGGGAATAGAAGGGGTGTACATAAAATGATCATGCAGAAAGAGAGAGAAGGAATAGGTGGAACCTGTTTTTATAGGTACCCCCCCACCGCACATGCGCACATGGGCTTACATAGCTATACCTTGCATGTGCATAGATTACGTGATCACACAGCGCACAGATTACATAGGACATAAGGCCCTAGGATGACTAAGCATCTTGCCTGGCTACTGGACAGCGCATGTGCAGTCATATAGCTGGGGGAGTGGCTAGGAATTCTAACAACAATTCCTTGGTAGTTGGAGCCCAAAAGAACAATTAGAATCTGAAAACTGTTCAGTCTTTCAAAGATGATGTTGCCAATTTGTTGTCAGAAAGCTGTAAATGAAAAAAAAATCTAAGAAGCCCAGAACCAAAACCCCCAAGATTCAGTTTTGTTACTCCAAGTGTCCTGAAATAAAATATGCCAACATATTGCTCTGAAGAAACAACACACTAAGAAAGTAAAGAGGAGGCTGCAGAATATGCTAAACTTTTGGCCAAGAGAATGAAAGAAGCCAGGAACAGATTGTCCAGAGATGTAGGCTGTCCTCACTGAGAACTTCTACTTCTAAGTCTCAGTCCAGTCAAAAGTAAGAAAGTAAGTGCTGGGGATGGAGAGATGGCTCCACAGTTAAAAAGACTGGCTGCTAATCTGGAGAATGTAGGTTCAATTCCCAGCACCCACATAGCAGCTAACAACTATCTGTAACTCCAGTTCCCACTTCTGGCCTCTGTGGACACTGTGTACAGGCAAAACACCCATGTACATAAAATAAATAATAAAATTTAAGAGTCATTAAGAGTAACAAATAGCCAGTTGTGGTGGCGCAAGCTGGTAGGATTTGCTGAAGGAGGCGGAGGTAGGAGGATCACGAGTTCAAGGGCAGCCTGGGCTACACATTTAAAAAAAAAAAAAAGAGTAACAAATAAATGATCAGGACTTTAAAAAATGGCATCTGTCTACACAACTGATTTTTATTTTTAATGGAGCACAAGCATTATTTTATATTGTTTTTCTTATAGTCTTACTATTGTGTATGTGTGTCTGTCCATGTGGATGCCACAGGACAACCTTGGATATTTTCCTCAGGAAGGCCATTCATTTACTTTGAGGTAAGTCTGGAACTGGTCTGGAACTCATCTATCAGGCTAGACTAGCTGGCCGTCAAGCCTCAAGGATCCTTCAGTCTCCTGTTCCCTACCACGGGAATGAAAAGCATACGCCATCACGCCCGTCTTTAGTGTGGATTCTGTGGAATGAACTCAAACCTCCTGTTCACTGACTGAGCTATTCCCCTGCTCTCACAGTCTTAGTCTGTCTTTGTTGTTGCTGTTTGTGGTCTTTTTTTAAGACAAGGTCTCTCTATGTAGCCCTGACTTCCTGAAACTCACTATGTAGATAAGGCTGGCCTTGAACTCACAGGGATTAGCCTTCCTCTGCTCCCAAGGTGCCAGGATTAAAGGTGTGAGCAACTACACTCAGCTACTGATGTCTACTGTAAAACTTTAGGAGTCCCAAGGTCAAATTATTGACCAAAACTTAAAAAGCAGCATTAACTCTTCATTTATTCTACTTCACAGAACTGTAGCAGAATATGAAAATAAATATTTGGCTTTTAAAATATAATTATTAGCGGAGCGGCTCGCCGCAGAGGCAGGCCGGGAGCGGAGTGGCTGGCGGCGGCTGAAGCGCAGTTGTAATAAAGACCAGAGACTGAGCTATTACCCGCCGAAGAGTTAGTGAAAACAAGATCTTAATCAAGAACCTGGAACAGGGACGCCTTTAATCCCAACACCCAGAGAAGGAGCCATCTCTGTGAGACGGAACCTGAACGGATCTGAACACTCTGCCTAAGGCCAACCCAGGGCCCAGCTGCTGATCCTTCGAAACCCAACAACTTAGAGGTGCTGGTGAGACTACCCTGCTCAGCTGAAATCCATCCCGCTCAGCTGAAATCCATCCGGGAAAGGATTCAGAATTCTGAAGACTGAGGAAACAAGATCAGCTGAGGAGTCAACGAAAGAGCAAAACGTAACCTGAGAACACAGAAGAAGGCACCACCCAACTACCGAACCAGATAACCAGAATCGTAAGTATACACGTCACCGACTGAGAACAGGGGCGGTCATCTTGCTCTGGGAACCAGATATTTAGTTTCTCATTTCCTGGGGCTTGAAGTCTCTCATTTCCGAGGCTGGGAGGTGTAAGCCTGAAAGGTAAGGGTCTTACACCATATGCACTGAGCAGAGAAAAAGATGAGTAGACGCCAGCGGAAAAATACAGGCAACAACATAAAGACCTATATGACAACACCAGAACTTACCGACCCTACAATTGCAAGTCCTGAACATACCAAGGCAGAAGAAACAGAAGAAATCAATCCTAAAAATGACTTTAAGAAGACGATAGAGGCCCTTAAGGAGGAAATAAAAAATAACCTTAAAGAGGAAATAAAAAATTCCCTTAAAGAGGAAATGAAAATCTCCATTAAAGAGGAAATAAAAAATTCCCTTAAAGAAGAAATGAAAAACTCCATTAAAGAGGAAATAAAAAATTCCCTCAAAGAAGAAATGAAAAACTCCATTAAAGAAGAAATAAAAAATTCCCTTAAAGAAGAAATGAAAAACTCCATTAAAGAGGAAATAAAAAATTCCCTTAAAGAAGAAATGAAAAACTCCATTAAAGAAGAAATGAAAAACCTCCTTAAAGAGGAAATAAAAAACTCCCTTAAAGAAATGGAAGAAAAAACAAACAAAAAATTGGAAGAAATCAAAGAAAGCCAGGAAAAAATAATTAAACAGATGAAAGAAACATTTCAAGATCTGAAAAGAGAAATTGAGACAATAAAGAAAACACAAGCTGAAGGAATGCAGGAAATAGAAATCCTGACTAAACGAACAGGAACTACAGAAACAAGCATAACCAACCGAATACAAGAGATGGAACAGAGAATCTCTGACACTGAAGACACAATAGAGAAAATAGATTCATCAGTCAAAGAAAACACTAAAGACAAAAAAGTCGTAACACAAAACGTCCAAGAAATCTGGGACACCATGAAAAGACCAAACCTAAGAATAATAGGGATAGAAGAAGGAGAAGAATACCAACTCAAAGGCACAGAAAATATATTCAACAAAATCATAGAAGAAAATTTTCCTAACCTAAAGAAAGAAATACCTATGAAGATACAAGAAGCTTACAGAACACCAAATAGGCTGGATCCAAAAAGAAAGTCCTCTCGCCACATAATAATCAAAACATTAAACATACAGATCAAAGAAAAAATATTAAGAGCTGCAAAGGAGAAAGACCAAGTAACATATAAAGGCAAACCCATCAGAATAACACCAGATTTCTCAATAGAGACTATGAAAGCTAGAAGGTCCTGGACAAATGTTATGCAGACACTAAGAGACCACGGATGCCAACCCAGACTATTATACCCAGCAAAACTCTCAATCACCATAGGTGGAGTAAACAAAATATTCCATGATAAAACCAGATTTAATCAATACCTATCCACAAACCCAGCCCTACAGAAAGCACTAGAAGGAAAATTCCAACCCAAAGAAACTAAACTCACCCATGAAAACTCAGGAAATAGATAAACCCACACCAACAAACACCAAAGAAGGACAATATAACACGACCACAAAAAATAACAGGAAATAACAATCACTGGTCATTAATATCCATCAATATCAATGGTCTCAACTCACCTATAAAAAGACACAGACTAACAGAATGGATAAGAAAACAGGATCCATCCATCTGCTGCATACAAGAAACACACCTTAACCTCAAAGACAGACACTACCTCAGAGTAAAGGGCTGGGAAAAGGCTTTCCAAGCAAATGGACCTAAGAAACAAGCTGGTGTAGCAATCCTAATATCTAATAAAATAGACTTCAAACTAAAATCAGTCGAAAGAGATCAGGATGGACATTACATATTTTTCACAGGAAAAATCCACCAAGATGAAGTCTCAATTCTGAACATTTATGCCCCAAATACAAAGGCACCCACATTCATAAAAGAAACACTACTAAAGCTTAAAACGCACATCAAACCCCACACATTAGTAGTGGGAGATTTCAACACACCACTCTCACCAAAAGACAGATCTACAGGACTGAAACTTAACAAAGAAATAAAAGACCTAACAGATGTTATGTCTCAAATGGACTTAATAGATATCTACAGAACATTCCACCCTAACACAAAAGAATATACCTTCTTCTCAGCACCCCATGGAACCTTCTCAAAAATTGACCACATGCTTGGTCACAAAACAAATCTCAACAGATACAAAAGAATTGGAATAACCTCCTGTATCTTATCGGACCACCATGCTCTAAAGTTAGACTTCAACAACAACAAAAATTATAGAAAACCTACAAACTCATGGAAACTGAATAATATCCACCTGAAACATCAATGGGTCAAGGAAGAAATAAAGAAAGAAATTAAAGATTTCCTAGAATTCAATGAAAATGAAAGAACAACATACCCAAACTTATGGGACACTATGAAAGCAGTGCTAAGAGGAAAATTCATAGCTCTAAATGCACACATAAAGAAGATGGAGCAATCCCATATCAATGAATTAACAGCACAACTGAAAGCTCTAGAACAAAAAGAAACAAACTCACCCAGGAGAAACAGACGCCAGGAAATAATCAAACTGAGGGCTGAAATCAACGAAATAGAAAACAAGAGAACAATACAAAAAATCAATGAAACAAAGAGTTGGTTCTTTGAAAAAATCAACAAGATAGACAAACCTCTAGCCAAATTAACCAAAAAGCAAAGAGAGAACATCCAAATTAACAAAATCAGAAATGAAAAGGGAGACATAACAACAGACAATGAGGAAATCCAGAGAATCATCAGATCATACTTCAAAAACCTCTACTCCACAAAAATGGAAAATCTGGAAGAAATGGACAATTTTCTAGATAAATACCACATACCAAAATTAAATCAAGACCAGATAAACCACCTAAATAGACCAATAACCCCTAAAGAAATAGAAACAGTCATCAAAAGTCTCCCAACCAAAAAAAGCCCAGGACCAGACCGTTTCAGTGCAGAATTCTACCGGACTTTCAAAGAAGAACTAATACCTATACTCTTCAAATTATTCCTAACGATAGAAACAGAAGGAATACTACCAAACTCTTTTTATGAGGCTACAATTACCCTGTTACCCAAACCACAAAAAGATGCAACAAAGAAAGAGAATTACAGACCAATCTCCCTCATGAATATTGATGCAAAAATACTCAACAAAATATTGGCAAACCGAATCCAAGAATACATCAAAAAAATTATCCATCACGACCAAGTAGGATTCATCCCAGGGATGCAAGGATGGTTCAACATACGAAAATCTGTCAATGTAATACACCATATAAACAAACTGAAAGAAAAAAATCACATGATCATCTCATTAGATGCTGAAAAAGCCTTTGACAAAATCCAACACCCCTTCATGATAAAAGTCTTAGAGAGATCAGGAATACAAGGAACAATCCTAAACATAATAAAGGCAATTTACAGCAAGCCAACAGCCAACATCAAATTAAACGGAGAGAAACTCAAAGCGATACAACTAAATTCAGGAACAAGACAAGGCTGTCCACTCTCCCCATATTTATTCAATATAGTACTAGAAGTTCTAGCTAGAGCAATAAGACAACAAAAGGAGATCAAAGGGATACAAATTGGAAAGGAAGAAGTCAAACTTTCACTATTTGCAGATGATATGATAGTATACATAAGTGACCCCAAAAATTCAACCAGGGAACTCCTACAGCTGATAAACTCCTTCAGTAAAGTATCAGGATACAAGATCAACTCAAAAAAATCAGTAGCCCTCCTATACACAAATGATAAAAGGGCTGAGAAAGAAGTCAGAGAAACATCACCATTTACAATAGCCACAAATAATATAAAATACCTTGGGATAACACTAACTAAACAAGTGAAGGACCTTTTTGATAAGAACTTTAAATCTCTAAAGAAAGAAATTGAAGAGGATATCAGGAAATGGAAGGACATCCCATGCTCATGGATAGGTAGGATTAAC
>CABHPP010116952.1:0-12307 GCA_902168425.1 Peromyscus attwateri
GAGTGGCAGTGGTGATTGGGGGGTGGGGTGGGGCGGGCTGCTTTCTCAGTTACTCCGTACAGTGGTTTTTGTTCAACTGTTGGTGGGATGAATGGATTCTTGCGAAAGACCTAATGAAAATAACTGGCTTATTGGTGTTCTTTATTGCTCTTCTTGTTGGTGTCTTTCTTCCCCTTTGCTGCTCGTGTGGAGAGTAGCAGAATATTTTTGAGGGCCAAAAGGGGTGAGTGTGGAAAAGTAGAGCCTAGCTCCCTTCCAAGTTGATGTTTAAGCATTATTAAAATACTTTTATTAATGGGCATGGAGATGCCAGAGCTTGCCTTCACCATCACCTAGACGTTCAGTGTGATGGTCTTGTCCCTTTGTATTCCCAGCAATCCTCTTGCCTAAACCTCCCAAGTGCTAGAATTACAGGCTTGCTTGGCCACTCCTAGCATGCCTACAGCTTCTTATCAGTTCTAATGAGATTGTTCTAGAGATGAGAAAGTCTTAAAAAGGGAAAAGGGAGAGTCCAGTGGAAGGAATTGACCATGTGCTGCAATCTTAGGCTGATTGTTGAAGTATGGGTACCCTGGGAGTGGTTTTAGGGTAGGTAGGGTGTGTCTGTCTGTCTCAGAATTTGGTCATTTTCCTCGTAGGAAAATTTGGCTTCCCTTCCTTATGCGTGATGACTGTGGGGTGATAAGCAGCAGAGTGTGTTTTCGCGTGTTTCAGAGCTTACCAAATGTGCCTCTTTCACGGAAGTCTTCTGAGGAAGTCCTCCGAATGAGGAAGTAGGGGGGTGGTTAAATATTGATGAGACCAGTATCTTCTTTGTGAGCTTTTGACTTTCTGCACCTTTGAACTTTGAGCCCCTATGAAGGAGTCATAGTGTGAAGAGGGGTGCTTGGGTCCCCTGTTCTCAGGGCTGCTGTGGATGTGGGGTCTGCGGGCTCCTGCCAGCACCGCCAGGTACTGTCCTGTGCTGTTACACTAGGAGGCTATCCAGTCTGTAAGTGGTGCAGGGGTCAGATCTAGGGCCTTATGCTAGACAGACTTTCTACCCCTGAGCAACACCCTTGACTCTATCCTGTCTAAAACAGGTGACAGCATAAAACTTAAGTGTGTTTATTGTAAGTGATAAAAATGCATATAGAACATAAAATTTTGCCTGTCCAGGCTGGCCTTGAATTGCTGGACCCAAGTGGTCCTTCTGCTTCAGCCTCTGGGATATTCTCTGGTGTTCACTGCCATGCCGTGATCTCCATTTTAACCTTTCTTTTTTATTACTGTTTTTATTTATGTGCGTGTATGCGTGACTGACCCCTGGAGTTGGAATTACAGGCAATTGTGAACCCGCTTCCCCAACCCACCGTGTAGGGACTGGGGACCAAAGTCTAGGAGAGCAGCCAGTGCTCCACCTGCTGAGCCGGCTCTCTAGCCCCACTGTAACCATTTTTAAGTGTATGGTTCATTTACTCTTTCAAAAATGTTTTTCTTCCAATGTCCCGGGGTAGTTTTCATTCTGTTACATTGGAAGTACTGTTAAGGGAAGGAGAGTGGGCTTTGAACAGTGGTTCTGGCCTTAAGCCCAGATTCTTGGTCTCTGAAGGGGGTTAGGGTGTTTGGCAGTATGTTCAGTATGTCCATGTGTTTGGTGGACACATAACAAGCATTATGACCTCTCTGGCTTAGAGGTTTGGATTGGTTTGGCTGTGGCTTGCTTTTCTCTGCCGCCGCCGCCCCCCGCCCCCCATTTCAGAGCACACGCCTACAGGAGAGGCAAACAGCCCTTTGCTCTAAGTGCCTCTGCTTAGACTCCACCTTTGTTGACTCTGGGGCGGGCAGATAACTCTAATTCCCAGCTTTCCTCTCCCTTGGTAAAATTGAAATTTCTGGAGAACAGGGTCTAGAGCTCCCTGGTAGAGGCGTCTGTGGACACAGTGTGTCCAGCAGTCCTGTCTTCAGCTAGGCCTGACTCTTCTAGTACTGTCTCTACTTTGAATTACACCTGTGACTTTTATCTAAAAAGAGAAACCCCAGGGTGGCAGAGTGCCAGATTTAGACTTCTCCCCTCTGTCCTTGGCCCTGCTCTGCCTCTGACTACCGGCTCCCCATCCGCTTCTTACTTTAAGGGATGTAAGATGCTTTGGGCGTCTTCCTATATTTTTTAAAAATTACCTTATTATAATTGAGTATGCATCTAATCTATGTGTGTCAGCATGCATTCCATAATGAGTGTGGAGCTCAGAGTACAACTGTGTGGAGTCTATTCTCTCACCATCACATGGGTTCAGGGGATCAACCAGATTGTCAGGCTTGTAGAGATGGGAAGCAATCACCTTTACCCACTGAGCCATATGGACAGCCCAGTGTAGCATTTAAACTAAGCTTATGTCATAGCCAAAGCCATCGCCATTTTATTTATGTATTTGTTTGTTTGAGTTTGGTTTGGTTTCTCTGTGTAGTCCTAGCTGTCTTGGAACTCACTATGTACATCAGGCTGGCCTCGAACTCACGGAGATCCGCCTGTTTCTGCCTCCCGAGTGCTGGGATTAAAGGTGTGCGCCACCACTGCCCGGCATCAGCCGTCTTTTAATGTGACCAAAATGGCTGCACTTTCCACCACCAGGGTTTTGCCTCCTGAACAATGGAGAATCCTATTACTGTTGAATGGAAGACCTCACACTGTATCCTCCAAGGTGCCGGGAGGTAGGCAGTCTCTGCTGGGCATTCAGGTAAAACCTAGGATTAATTGAAAAAACATTAAGTGTAGTGTTTCTCAGGATCAGGCTAGTCTGCCCAGAGACTTGATGATGTTGACCTGAGTGATATGTGTAAGCTCTGGCTTAAAGGAAAAGTCAAGTTGTCTTCCTTATTCCTTTAAGTGGAATATCAGATCTTGAATTTTCAGGCTTTTGTTTGATTGTAAAGAGAACTGATCTGCTGTAGGTAGGGGAAGAAGAGGAACACCCTGTCCTGGACCCACCACCCACTGGTCTGTCTGAAGCTTGCAGGGACTCCTTAGTCTTTCTGGTTTTAACACAGGCTTGCTCTTACAGGAGCACCAAGATGTATTTTCTCTTCCTCCTTTTTCACCCTTGTGAAGAATTCAATTGTAAATGCTGTTTTGTAGGAGAAAGTGCCAGAGCCAGCTTGTTGCCATGGAAACTACACCCTGCCCCCATAGCCTGTTATCTTTTTCCAGTTTGAGTAACTAGGAGATGGATGGTGACTTACATTTCATGTGCTTCCTACGGATCCAGCTGCATTTTTCTTTTTTTCTTTAATTTTTTTTTTAGATGTGTTTTATGTATGTGAATGTTTCACCTATGTGTATGTATGTGTACCATGAGTGTGCCTGGTACCCATGGAAGTCAGAAGAGAGTTGGAACCACAGGCACTGTAATTATGAATGGTTGTGAACCACCATGTGGGTGCTGGGAATCAAACCCGGGTTCTCTGCAGCAGAAACGGGTGCTCTTAACTGCTGAACCATCTCTCCAGCCCTTCAGCTGCATTGTTTCAGGTTTTCGTTTTGGGCGTCCGAAAGGGGTAAGTACTGTCTAGTACTGAGTATTTCAGAACCCCATCCCGATAGCCTGGCTTGCCCTTGACTGGTTGGCCTTGTTGGGTTTGTGAGGAGAAAACTGTTGTCCTGCAGGACATCTGTTTTCCTAGAAGAGAAGGAACTAGAGAATGCTTGTCTTTGTAGTGTTCTGAATGGTACAGTTAGGAATACAAATGGCTTCTTAGAATTTCAATTTATGTAGACTTACTTCTCAGTCTTCTGTTCCTGTAGCCCGGCCTCCTGCCTCCTTTCCCAGTCTCTTGAATCTCCTGTGTTTGTATGTGGAAATTTTTGTTCCGATCCTGATTGTTAGCAGGAGTCTTGTCTGGTTATATCCCTCCCCATAGGGCTAATGGCCCAGATTCCTCAGCTGCCACCACCCTTGCCTGTTAAGAGGAAACCAGGGTAATAGAATTCAGGCACAATCTGGGCTGGAGAGGAGAGCTAGAGTTCACCAGGATATAAGCATCTGAACTTTATCATGTGCAGCAAAGATCTTACGTTTGGGTGGTTTGGTTTGTTTGCTTATTGAAACAGGGTCTCCCTGTGTAGCCCAAGTTAGCCTTGAACTCATGGTCTTTATGTGTCAGTCTCCAAAGTGTTAGGATTAGGGCCATGTACTATCTCACCTATGAGAAGACTTTCTATGGACTATGTACAAGCTTCAGCTTTTCCTTTGTTTCTCGTTTGTAGCCAGTTCATGACTTACTTATTGTGTGTGAAACGCAGGGAAATTACTGTTATGAATTGTACTGAAGTCTGGTGAAGCTTAGGAGGTTGTTAGAGTAATAGAAAGGCATTTCAGACATCCAGAGGAGTGGCAGTAGGTGGAGGCTAGCTTGTTTGTTTATTTGTTTGTTTTTATAATGTTATCAGATTATACTATTCTTTCTCAAGGTAATAAGGGAGCATATTGAAGGGGTAAGGTGGGGGAAAGGTACCCCAGTCCTTTTTTTTTTTTTTTATGTGAGCGAATATTGCATGTGCATATGTGTGTGTGTGTGTGTGTGTGTGTGAGAGAGAGAGAGAGAGAGAGAGAGAGAGAGAGAGAGAGAGAGAGAGAGAGAGAGAGTGTGTGTGTGTGTGTAGGTCAGAGGACAATTTATGGAAACTGGTTCTCTCTACCAGTTGGGTCCTGGCGATTGAACTCAGGTCCTCAGGCTTGGCATCTGGTGCCTTCATCTGTTGAACCATCTTTCTGGCCTCAGATACCCCAATCTTGTAGTCTGTGCTTTCCTATCAGAAAAGCTGTTCCAGAAAGCATTAGTTGGTCATCCTCCTG
Organism: Peromyscus attwateri; assembly: GCA_902168425.1. Lineage (NCBI taxonomy): Eukaryota > Metazoa > Chordata > Mammalia > Rodentia > Cricetidae > Peromyscus > Peromyscus attwateri. The sequence continues at coordinate 4,833 of CABHPP010116952.1, forward strand.
ATGTGTTAGGGTAAGGCGATCAGAGGGTTTACAAACTAAATTTATATTATATAAAATATATAAATGTTGTAAAATAATACAAGCACTAACTAGAAATATAAGAAATACTGCTGTTTGGCATCTGTGTGTGCCTGTAATCCCTGCATTTAGGAAGTAAAGACGGGAGGATCAGGAGTTGAAATCTAGAAGCAGGTATCTGTTCATTGAGCATGAGGCAGAAGTGCCTTCTGGCTGCTTTCTTGAGACAGGATCTTACCGTGTAGACCAGGCTGGCCTCAGACTCACAGAGACCCACCTGCCTCTGCCTCCCGCGTGCTGGGCTTGGAGGTGTGTGTCATCAGACTGGCTGTGTTGGCTCTTAGAGGTTCTGGAATTTGAATTGAGTCCAGAAGAGAGAGGATAATAACTGAACAAGAGAGGATAATAACTGAACAAGAGAGGATAATAACTGACAAGGAACTGAATTTTAAAACACTCTTCAGGGTTGAGGGTATGTCTCAGTTGTTAGAGTACCTGTCTAGCATACATGAGGCCTGGCTTCCATCCCTAGCAAAACATAAACTGGACATTGCGGTACATACCTATAATCCCAACACTTGGGAGGTACTATATGGCACGTTCAAGGCCAGCTTTGGACACGTGAGATTGGATCACACAAAACATTTCACGGAGAACAAATGGGAGTTCTTAAATGGGAAAGGAAGAAATTGATTTATACTCCTGTATGTTTGATCTAAGCATGTGAGCCCAAACCGCTCTTATCTTCCTTGACTCTGGCGTCTTCACAGTGGTGGATTCTAGCCTTCTGCCGTGTTGGTTCTTTTCACCAACCCTCTTTCCATTTCCCATTGACTTAAGGCCGAAGCTGAGGTGGCCTCCTTGAACCGTAGGATCCAGCTGGTTGAAGAGGAGCTGGACCGTGCCCAGGAGCGCCTTGCTACTGCCCTGCAGAAGCTAGAGGAAGCAGAAAAAGCTGCTGATGAGAGTGAGAGGTATATGGGGGGGACGGGAGGGAGCATGGATTGCACAAGCATCTGCCCGTGGGGTGGATGGGTGCTAGAGCACCCACCTGCTGTGCCTCAGGGGTCCTGGGTCCCAGCCCCAGCACTGCAAGCAAAGTAGTTGATAGTGGCTCTGACCTAGATTTCCCTCTAGACCTGTTTTTGGTTTTGTTTGGGTTTTTGTTTAAGGCATGGTCTCAGGTAGCCCACGCTGGCTTTGAACCCTCAGTCCTCTCAACTCCGCTTCCCAAGTGCTGGGATTACAGACCTGTGCTGCTGCCACATCCTGTTCTAGACTTGTTTTTGCGGATGGAACCCAGCATCCACATTATATGCTCTGCACATCCTCTACCACCAAGTTACATTCCCAGCCCCCAGATCTACTTTTTAAATGGTCCCCAAAGTGTTCATTCTATAAGAAAAAGTTCTAGCCAGGTGGTGGTGGCACACACCTTTAATCTCAGCACTCAGGAGGCAGAGGCAGGCGGGTCTTTGAGTTCGAGGAGACCTGTCTAGCATACATGAGGCCTGTCTAGCCAGGGTTACACAGAGAAACCAAAAAAGAAAAAGTTTTAAATTAATGGCACAGGCGCTCAAGTGGGTTCTAAAGGGCGTGATTCTGAGTCCTTGAAGTGGGGCTGGCTGCACACCTCAGAGTGATTGCTGTGCGCATCTTGTTTCTGGCAGAGGTATGAAGGTGATTGAAAACCGAGCTCTAAAAGATGAAGAAAAGATGGAACTCCAGGAAATCCAGCTAAAGGAAGCGAAGCACATTGCAGAAGAGGCAGATAGGAAGTATGAAGAGGTGGGTCACCTCTGCAGTGACCTGCAGGCTCTGCAAAGACAGTCCTGAAAGCGGATTGCCCTTGCTTGCTTGAGCTGTACCAGGGTCTTGTCTTATAGGTAGCTCGTAAGTTGGTGATTATTGAAGGAGACTTGGAACGCACCGAGGAACGAGCGGAGCTGGCAGAGTCGTGAGTATTTTGTCTCCGGATCTTGCCAGACCATCCTGCCTGCTTGGGCACTAATTCGAGTAAACTAGCATTCCTTCGACCTTGTTAAACAGGCCTGGGAGGTGGTAGTCAGCTAGTGCTTTTAGCCTCTAAGAATGGCTTTGGGCTTTCTCTTATCTTGACTAGTAACAGGTAACAAGGCTTGCTTAATCTTGGGAAGATTCTCAAATTAAGGGAAGGGCGAGACTAATATGGCATACAGCTAGTCGGAAGATCCTGTTGGGTCCTTCCGCCTGGAATCTCTTCCTCCTTGGGCCGTACTGACTTCAGACCTGGTCTCTTTATTACCACGTTGCCAATCTGCCTGGGAACTTGAGAGCAAAGGCTTTAGAGAAATCACCGGCTGCCCATTGGTACTGGCTTGGCCTTGTGTAACAAAGTCAGCATGGATGAGTCTATGTTTGTGCTTGCCTTGCATCCCCCCGCTCCAGACATGACATATCATGACCATGGTGATGTTTTCTTCCCATTTGTTTGTTTATTTTTACCTCCCCACCCCCACCCCGTTTTTGCGGCTTGTTTTCTTGCTGTTCCTTTTTTAACCTTTTCCCCACAACCTGGCTTGTGCCATTCCCGTGACTGTCACTAACAGCCGTTGCCGAGAGATGGATGAGCAGATCAGACTGATGGACCAGAACCTGAAGTGTCTGAGTGCTGCTGAAGAAAAGGTACTAACCATTAGGCCCACGGAGAGGTTCCGTGTATGTGCTCTGGTTTTGAGTTCGGTTTTGTTTTGCAGCTGCCTCCCTCCACCAGTTGATGTGTTGAGTGCTCTCTCATCTCTCCATGGAATGCTCCATTCCTTTCCACTTGGCATCTCTCATCTCTTCTTTCCTAGTTGCTTCACTGCATCCCCCGAAGGGTCTCTGCCTCCCTTGGGTGATCTGGGGGGTCGTTTGGGTTGGGCATCCGTCCCCACCGCCACACCCAAGTAGCAGTTGTAACTTGTTCCTGGTAGTGAGTGATTTCTCTCAAGTGTTCTTTCTTTATTAGAGCCAAACATGCTGAGCACAGGAGGCCCAGCTCCTGGCGTCCATGTTCCACAGTAGAGGGAGGAGGGTTGATGCTTGCTCAGGTTACCCAGAAACTTTTCTTCCCCGATGTGCAGTCCAACTCTCTCTACACATAGGTTCAATTCACATCTGTGTGTCTCTCTCTCTCTCTTTTTTTTTATATTTCTTCCTCTTCCCCTTTCCTTTCTGCGGTATTTAACATATTCACAGTAAGTGTTCTGAGCTGGAGGAGGAGCTGAAGAATGTCACCAACAACCTCAAGTCTCTTGAGGCTCAGGCGGAGAAGGTAGGGGCTGGTTTGTGGAGATGGCAGGCTTTGGGCCTGGGCCCAGCCCTGCCCTTAATGAAAGACTAGACGCACCCACTCCTCATAACCCAGTGAAGTGTCCTCTTCTCCCCGCCTCTGTCCATCCAGATGGTAGGGTTAGTGCTAATTCCTGTCTACCTCCAGGGCTTAGGTTCAGATAATTCGGTGCTCTCCAGTGCCTGGGGTCATGTGCTCCTCCAGCTGATAGTGCTGTGCTAGAAGGGCAGTTAGCTACATAGTACTGTGTGGACTTGCAAGCAATCAGATGGGATCAGCAGAGCACCAGCTCTTGAGACCTACCTAGTAGCAGTCAAGACAGATGATCGCCATTTACCACCAAGAGGGAAAGTTTTAACTGTGGATTCCTGCTGGTTAACTTGGAGAAAGGCAAAACGCTTTGGGATGATAGATAGGAAAAAGATCAAAGTTTAGGTCTGTTAACAAAAACAAAAAAGGTCCTGGCAGAGTTTACTCTGCATGTTTTATGTGTGGAAATGGTTGGGTCTTGAGACCCATTGTCAAAAACTGGTCCTTGATTTTAGTCCTGGACCATTTAGTACATCCAGTCTAGGAGAATGTCTATGAACCATGTAAAACTAACGTGGCTGTTTTCTGTGAGACCTTTTCTACTCTGACATTTGTATCAACTTCTCTTCACAGTACTCTCAAAAAGAAGACAAGTATGAAGAGGAAATAAAGATTCTTACTGATAAACTTAAGGAGGTGAGCTGAGGGAAGATAGAAGGCATTAACATTTTAATAATAATTAGCCTTGCTGGCCTTGGTTCTCAATGGCCTACAAGTATGAGGGGAAGAAATGACCATCTTTCATTCTGATTGGATTTCTGTTTCCTCAGGCAGAGACCCGAGCCGAGTTTGCTGAAAGATCGGTAGCCAAACTGGAGAAGACCATTGATGACTTGGAAGGTATGGAGCATGGGAGGCATTGAGGGAGGAAGGCCTGGCCCGTTAACCTTGAGCCTTTTCTCTGTTCATCCGAGGGATTTATTTGGTAGTGACTTGGAATATATGATGTGTCCTGTCCTATGCTGTAGTAGTAGCTAGGCCTTGGCTCTAGGTATGTCATACCCTAGAGTTGGATTTTTAATCTTTTCCTCTAATAAGACTACTTATTTCTGAAATCTGCTGTCTTTCCTTTGAAAAGATGTAAGGACTGTATTTATCTCCAATTTAGTAATCTTAAATCTTGAGTCTGAGTTGAAATGGAAGCCATGATTTTTTTTAGGAGATAATGAAGTCTTGTGTGTGACCCTGTGGCCACTCTAGGTAGTTCTTTTTATTACTCAAGTTGTATGACACTTCTCCAGGAGATAATAACCAGTCTCTGAGCTGCACAGTGTCAGGGCTGCTTCTTCTTGAGGTTCGGCAGCTGTGTCCATCCACCTTAACAAGGAAACAAGTCTTTGAGAGCTCCCTGGATATGTTCTTGGTAACTGGCTGTTCTTTGGAAGGCCTAGGGGAGGCAGCCTGTAGAGCAAAGGTCCCATGAGTATTGAGTAAGCAGAGAAGTGTCCCCAGTGCATATGAGCTTTCTCCCTTTCTGTCTTCCCTTCCTTAAGTGTTACCACTGGTTCGGAATTGGGTGGGAGTAGTGTCCTGGGGTGCCTGAGGTAGCTGGCAGGTGCTCAGGTTCTCAGTTCTTGCTGCATTGCCTTAGAGACATCAGGAAGGTCTGTTGGCCATGGGGGAAAGCCGATTGAAAACGGCCAGTCACCGCTGCCAGAATAGTTTTGTTTTTGTCTTTTTCCTTCCTGGTTTTAGACCCACAACCACATTTTTCCTATTTTCTAATGATTCCCTCTCTTCATCTGCTTCTGATACCTTTCACTTTATCCCCTCCATCATCCCCGTGGTTCCTGTGCCTGTCCAGACGAGCTCTATGCCCAGAAACTGAAGTACAAGGCCATTAGCGACGAGCTGGACCACGCCCTCAATGACATGACCTCTATGTAACTATCAGGCAGCAGTGTGGGGTTGGGTTCCTGGCTTGTGGGTGAGGGTGCAGGCCGCGTGGAGTGCGCTTGGGTTTTGTCCTTGACTCACAGCCTTCACCCAACGTTGGTGCTGGTTATTTGTTTGGCAGAACCTGGGGAGACGTTTAATCTTGGATATAATTTGTGTTCTCTCTTACTCTCCCATCTAGTTCTATCAGGGTCTAATTCTGTACGCCATGTTGACCTCACACTCCAGATCCTTCTGACTTACCGTCAGCCACTAAGATCACAGCCGTGTGCCATGTGCCCAGCTCTCTTTTGCACTGGGTTTTCATTCTTGTTTCTCAGTGCTAGGCCTGGTGGCCCACAGCTGTGAGCCTTGCAGTCTCGATGCTAAGGCAGAAGGATTGATGCAGGTTCAAGGCCAGCTAATGCTGCATGGCAAGACAGGGTCTCAAAAGCAAAACATAAAACAGACGTGGTGGTGTGCACCTTTAATCCTGGCCTAGGTGATCTCTTGAGTTCCAGGACAACCTGGTCTACATAGTGAGTTCCAGGACAACCAAGGTTACATAGAGAGACCCTGTCTCAAAAACAAGAACACGTGAACACAAATCCTTACTTGTGCCCTGAAATGAAAGCTAATAGGACATTTCCATGATGAGAAGCAGCCAGTTTAAGAATTGAGCGGAGTCCCTAAGCAAGCCAACCAGTGAACAGCACCAAAAGTTTTGGGGGACTTATTTGATTCCTAATGCTAATCTGCGTCTTCTGCCCACTAACCTGGAAGTGGCTGAGTATTGTACCTGAAGTGTCTGGCTCTCCCGCCCTTTCCCCTCTCCCTTCTCCCAAGCTGCCGCCTCAGTTGAGCCAGCCCTTCTCACCTGGAGTGTCCTTTTCCATACAGATAAACTGTCACCGTTTCTGCTCTGTTCTGGATCTACCCCCTTTCCTTGGGGAACCCAACACCCCACTCGCTCTGGATTCCATTTGGGTCAGCCTGGCTGGTTCCCAAAGCCTTAGGGCTGGGGCTTGGGGGACACAAAGCAATTTACATATTTGCTTTCCCCCCATCCCAGATTAAAATGTTAAGCTGCCAGAAGCCTCATGTCCTGCCTTTGTTATTGACAAAGCTGTTAAGATGGAGCCTTGCTGGTGTGACGTGGGGACAGCCGTGGTACCCCTTCTGATTCATGTATAATCAAAGCTACTTTTGTGTGTGTGTGTGTTTTCTTGACATTTGAACTTGCTGATTGGAGTCTTGTCAGAGTGGTGAACGGGTAAAGGCTCCTCATGGTAGGAAGTCTAGTGTTACTTCCAAGTTCTTCAATAGTCTACCTGGAGCATTTTCATTCATTCCCTTTGGCCCTTTCCCATATAGTAAGGTCAACAGACCATTGAATCATTTCCTAATATGCTACCCTTTCACCAGAGAGTCAGACGTTACATCCTCAGAGCACACTGGGCCTGTGTGATCCATCCTTACAGTTAAATAATTCTATCATCCTAAGTCACAGAACAACATGTAGCATAATGGCTTGAATTCTCAGTAGATGTGCTTTCGTCTTTAAACCTTTCTCACTTTTATTTGAGGCTGCTACCATTTGTTCAACTTTGTTTTCTAATGGGATATCATTGAGACACACGGTAGATGATTGGAAAAAATGAAAACAACCAGTCATGTACACATGAGGGTAATGACTTACTATTAAATTTCTACTAGTGAAATTCTTCTGGGCATATATTGTAGAATTGAATATCAGCATTTCAGAAGTGTTGCAGTTTATACAGCAGATAAATTCGATATTATAGCTAAATGCTGCGTGGTATTTCAGTTTCTTCTCAGAGTGTGTATTTGAAACTTGCTTTTTCTTCTCAGTGTCCAGGGCTGTGGATGTGGCACAGCTGGGAACACTCACCTAACGTGCCCAGGGCTCTGAGTTTAAACCCCAGAACCACAGAGAAAGAAAGAAGGGAAGGAAGAGAGAGAAAGGTTATAGCTAGGTAGAGAAGAAGTGTTCCCTAACCTAGGTCAGACTCCTTTACCTGGACTATCTCTTCCTGCCACACAGCCTTTGAGACTGAGCTAGAGGTGGGCTTATTTAGCAGGTGCTGATGTCTAGATAGATGCCCTATTCCGATAGATAGATAGATAGATAGATAGATAGATAGATAGATAGATAGAT